>JAAGKR010001425.1:0-70057 GCA_011419295.1 Clarias macrocephalus
AAAAAACTTCTATCTGTGTTAGTTCCTTAGTGGTTTATATACAGAACTTCCTTAGAACAACTAAGAATACCAAGATGAAATGATTTCCTAACCATTAAGATCATATCTGTATTTACTTTGCTTCATTCTTAATAACTCAAGTTTGGCTTTTTTAGACTGAACTAGTGTTACATGGGGAGGTGACGAAACCTCCATTTTCTTTTCATCTCCCGCTGAAACCTGAAAGCACAACAAAACCGAGCATTTGTGGTATCTTACATGCAGACGAATCAAGTATGGATTCTCAAACTAATATATATCGAACTATAGCAGCGCGGTAGCGTAGTGGTTAGCAGTGTCGCCCTGCACCTCCAGGGTCCGTGCATAACTATGTATGTACTGATATAATATAATATAATATAATATTCTTATCCAAGAACCTCTGGAGTCCAACTAGGGACCATGGTGACCACTGAAATTATTCCCATTCTTACCTCCGCTCAACATTCCCACGTGAATTCACACAGTACACATGCACAAAGGGAACGGCGATTAACATGGTCCCTAGTTGGACTACAGAGGTTCCTCTATGAGAATATTATATTATATATTTCATTACATTACATATTATATATCAGTACATACATAGTTAAATATATACACTGTACGTATGCATACAGTAGAGACATTTGCAACGCAGACTATATGTAGTATCTGGTGATGCCCGAGTGTGTCTGTACATGCGAGTGTCGGAGTGTGAACGCTCTTTCTCTCGCTCATCTTACATCTCAGTTCTCAGCACATATGGGTTTCTTTACATTCCAGCAGCTCTGGTGCACTTGAAAGGTCACAAACCACTTCCTCAAACAGGCCACTTCCTCTCAGCGGACAAACTGCTGCGAGTGTATAAGGAGCCTGCTGGCGTAGGAGGACTGTGTCTGTCTGTCTGTCTGTCTGTCTGTGTGCATGTGTGTGTGTGTGTGTGTGTGTGTACACATTAGCACAAAAAATCATGTCCTTTCCTTTTTAATCAACATGTAGGAATATACCATATTTATAAATCTCACTTAAAGCACGGTTTCTTAAAACAACTAAAAGACAATTTAGACCTCTCAGTGTCACAACAGGAAGTGAAAGTGCATTTCAACATATTTTCAAAGCAGACAAGTGCAATCACACATGCGTACTAAGTGGTTTGTCTTCACTGATGATAAACTTTGATAGGGTTTGAAGAAGAACACAAGAGCAACCGAATACAAAACCGTGTGGAAATTTTGAAAATATTATTCTAAAGTTATGAAGGGCATGTCTTTTTTTTAGGCAATTTTTACCTAGGTGTAAATTTCTCATAAGTTCATATATTCTTTCATAGTTCGAAAAATGTTCAGCTCCTAAAAAAGAATAATGCTTATATATATATAAGGAGTTTTAAAATACCAAAAAGGCCCTAAAGCGACGACGATATATATATTCTTTTCTTGGTAAATGACGTTGTGGTGAAACACTCCTCAGAAGCCACTCGTTTTACAAACCAAAATGTCACCCTGAGCTTTTTGCTCCTAATTTGCATCACTGGTGTAGCAGCGTTCACACTCGGCTCTTCTGCCATTTTGGAAAATTTCATGATGCAACGTTCTCGGATGGCCCCAGATCTTTCGCAATGTGGAGCAAGATGAAATCGAAAGATCAGTCCGGTGTCTCGCAGTTCAAGAAAAGAAAAAAAAAGAGAGAGAAAAAAAAAAAAGAAAAAAAAAACCCCATCTGCTATAAACTGATGCAGTGAATGCATTTTCTCATGGGAACTGATACTAAAAAGTAAACGGTCTGTCCAGTTATAGGACATTCACAGATGCAGTTAAAGAAACAAAGCAGCAATTAAACTTTTTTTTTCTTAAGGGAAGTTCAAATCAAACCAAGACTCTTGATTTTGGAGAATTACAGAAAACAGTTATGAGAGAAAAAACTCCATGTATTTCTCTATATATAATCCTCTGCTACGTTAATGCACTCATCCCAGCGTTTCACTAGTGCTTAGAGACCATCAAGGTCAGATGATCGGACTTCCTGCTTCACGTCTGAAACGCTGGCCTCCTAAGAACGCCTGGAACATGTGGAAATGGCTTGGAGTGAGATCAGGATTGTACGGAGGATGTGGCAAAAACTCCCAGGCTAGTTTCTGTAACGTGCAAGAAAGTGTTGATTGATGTGAATGATTGTGTGTACAGTTCCCACAGACAGATGCGTCTCTTCTGCAGGTCGCCGACAAGTTATCTGTGGAATTTTTTCAAGGTTCAGGCGTAACATGCACTGAATCTTCATGGGAACGAGTGCAGTGGGCTCCGAGCCAAAACGGCTGGGATCGTCATTAATGGACGTACGGCCTTCTTTAACAACTTTTGCACCATTCAATGTTCAATGTTCTACTCCGGGTAAGAGTCTCACCGCCTTTCACACAAGTCTTCTTTTGAACAGGTCCTACTCTTCAAATGCAATTAATGCTACAGTATATTAAAGGGATATATTTATACTGCAAAAAAATTACTTAAATTTCTTGCATTATACATTAAAGAGCTATAAGAATACAAATCTTACATTAAGAGTTACACCTACTGTATTTCTAGACATATATATTAATTGAAATGTTCTACTGGCAGATTTGTTTGTTCATTTATTTGCAAAGGAAAAATAATTGCCTTGAAAAAAAAACTTGAAATTAGCAAGAAAATTTTGGAGAAATACATTTTTGAAATTTGACCTTTGGTTCATTCCAATGTTATACAATAGGAAATACTTGCATATCATCAGATTTTTTGATTTTTATTATTATTATTATTATTATTATTATTATTATTTATTTCCCCCTTGCAAAGCTATTTTTTTTCCGCAGTGCATGCATCGTTTTAAAAGGTCCTGTTTAAATGCATTGATTATCAAATATGAAGCCAACCTTACTATTGTAATACAATGTAAACATTTTCAGGAACATTTTGATTGTTTTAAGCCATACCCCAAGAATCTCATTTGTCTTTACATTTGCATCAAGTTTGTTCCTGAGAGTTAAAGCATGCCCTTTGGATCTACTGTATGGTTCTGTTGTAGGCACTTCTCATCTGGAAGCGCTCGAAGTCTATTGTTTTCGTACAGAGAGCGCGGTGCCGCTTTACCTTCCCGCCAACCTACAAGAATCAATTTGAACTTTGACTCAGTTTGCAACTTACTATTTAAAACAGTACCAACACGTATAGTATTGCTCGTCCACAGTGAGAAGTATTTATGGCTGCACATGTAGTCATACAAGCACAAGCCACTGATCTGTAAGGATCCATCATTTGGTCTCCTTGGAGAAGTGAACAGAGAAACAGCACAAGGACTCACTGAAAGGTTTAATGAGGATGAAAAGTATGGAAATCATATGTTCTGGTCTTTGCAGTCACCTGGACATTTTGGTCTGGCAGGTTAGTTAGTTCACCCTCTCCGACTTCAACCTTAAAAGATGGAGCAAATTAATATCACTTGGGAGGATGGTGATCATTTATTCCGTGCGGTTGCAGAGGCTTGTACGATCGATGCTAAGGTGCACTGAAGCTGCTCTGCCAGCTTGTACAGTAGTTACTGTCACTTACGTGTTTACATAATTATTAGTCATGAGTTTCTATAGAGCTCTGTATGTGGCACTTACATACTAAAGGTCATATTTATACCGAGCAGGATGGAACAAAAAAAAAACAAATTAACATAAAGAACAACTAGTTTTGCCCATTTTGTGTAACCTGAAATACACCACTGTGCAGAAATCTTGAGCTACCCCTCATTTCTTTATATTTTGCTTTGAAAGATCCAGACTTTCTTGTATTTTAATACAGTCTTGAGGAATAATTCTCCAGGCTTCCTGAAGGGCATTTTGTCTCTCATTTTTTGGCGAGTATTTAGCACTCCTTCACTCCGGTGCCTGCGCCTGACCAGTTTCAGAGAAAAAAATTGATTTGTTTGTTAAGCCTCACAATGACCTATGAATCATTCAAGCATAAGAAAAAAAACATCTAACTTAAGACATGAACCAGTGAGAAACAGGTGCAGATGATCAGTACACTGGTGATGCTGAATGCTTGCATACAGATGAGAGGGGAAATGAGGTCGATGCTGTGGTTGTTACATAAACTGACCATTTTTTAGATTGTATCGTCATTCATCTTGCAGCCAAACATTTGTTCACATTTCTTCTATTTAATTTACATTTAATTACATACATGTTAATAAAAAAACATTTTTTTAAAAAAAAAAAAAAACAAAGGATGGCGAGACTTTTGCACAGCACTGTATGTTTTTTTTAAGTCAGAATATTACAATTCACACTTTTTTTCTTTGCATGCTTGATTACCCAACTACGACATCACGCCCACACACTAGCCTCGAGCCGTCTGTTTGAATCCTGCTTTAGTTTTCCTACTTCCCTAGATACTTCCTCTGAAGCATGACTTATGATCAAAAGGCACATCAGCTGTTAACAGGCAGCACAGTGTCATCATTCCTGCTCACCATGGGACGTAAACCTGAGGCTGAAAAAATGTACATTTTCAAACCTTCAGCATAGCCACTACTCACAACACCAGGACGTACTCGCATCTAGTGTACACTTCTAATACAAATATATAAATAGCTACTTTATTATTTACATTATGAGTGTTCTCATAAGATCATGTACAATAATACTGAGCTTGCATCATACCGCATAGTTATTTATGTTTGCATTAACTTCGAAACCAAATCTGATCCTCACACAGTGGTACGCAGAAGGAAAAACCTCACAGACAGAGCTTTAGACACGGCGTCGGCCGTTCATGGAAGCCTGGTCATTGTGCTTTAAGCGTGACTCTGCTGATGGACATAAACCTTTCTACCATGTTGTTGTTGTTTTTTTTTTGTTTTTTTTTTTACAATTACACAGTCCATTTAAATCAAGTGTTATGGGAAACGTTCACAGTTCAGCCTTTCTAACTTGTTTTACATATTTAAATGAAATTTAAACAAAATGAGTCGTTTCTAAAGTCTAACACTTCCAAATTACTCATGTTTTCCCCAAACTCTAATACGAGCAGAACTGTGTAACTGCCGTCCTGGGTACAGGAAGCTCAGTGTTTCCAGTGCTCGGGTGTGTGTGTTCGTTAAAATTTGTACACACACTAAGCTTTTCCGTACTTTGGTTCTGAGAAAGATTTTAGTTATACGGCACCTGACTCGTGGTGATGACATTAATGCATGGAGGTCGTAGCTTCTCATTACAGAAAGAATCATGGTGTGTGTGTGTGTGTGTGTGTGTGTGTGTGTGTGTGTGTAAACGCAATGACTAATGAAGTGAAGAGGATGAAGGATTCAACGCCTTCAGCGTTAAAAAGAAATTTTAACAAAAATAAATAAATAAATAAATGAAAAACTGGACAAGCGGTTTATGTGTCCGGTAAATCTTTTTTTTTTCTTTCTTTCTTTTTTTTTCCCTCCCATTTGTGGTTGTCTAGCGGGCAAACATGTCAGTAGCTTCCCAGGGGACGACGAAAGAAAGAAAGAAAGAACACTTTTCTGTATTGGCTTTTAGTGATGAACACCCTTATAACCAAGGGGCAACCTGCAGTTCTGAAAAATGAGTCAGACGAGGAAGCGCCAAAATGTGCAGTTCCATGAATGTCCACTGGGAGCAGCCTTCAAAAATGAGTCAATCCCCATAGAGCACATTGAAAAAATGTCCAACTTAACAATAAAAATAAACGTTTGTAGCAGGGTACCGGTCTCTATAAGTAGATTTTCCATTCATGACAACTGTACGAGGGTGAATTTTTATGCAACTAATCAATCAAAATTACATTAAGGCAGAAAATTATGCACAATTAGGGGTGTTGCTGATTTGAGTGACAGCTGCACTGCAGGTGTTAAACCGCTAGCTGTCTGCTACTGCGCATCATTTTAGTGTACACGGTTGACACGGGACAACATGCAGGGTTTTGATCACGTTAGCATATAATTTTAGCTAAGCTAGCTGGGTTGTGCTAACTGAGGTTCTGCATACACACACACACACACACACACACAGTCATACACACACACACAAACAGACACACACAGACATACATGTGCTTGTATGGAAGCCTTTCTGGTGTATCTGTGCGAGTTCTTTGACTATGTAACCTTATATATATATATATATAAATGCTTCTAAAATGCTTAGAGTTTTAAAGGCTACATCCTATGTGACATCACAGAGGGTTTGTCCAGTTTGTTCAGATGGTGAAAAATTATGCCATCTTCGTTGCACTATGGATTCAATATTCTTATTGATGTGATTTTTTTTTTATGACTGATGATTGTGTCTTATGATTTTACACCATATACTGTATATTGCAAGACTTTGTTTTAAGTACTCTACAAGTATCCAATCAATCAAATAAAGAAAGTGCAACAACTAGATTGATGATCATTCATAATCAATATTGTGATTGATTATTGACAATGCTGAAAAAAAAAAAAAAAACACTTTTTGTTCCAAACAAAATGTCAATTTAATTACAATTGATAAAGACCGATTTTTAGATTGGATCGCTCCAATTACATAATTATAACGCTGGATATAAACAGGCCCCGTCAACCATCTCGCTTGTATGCATCAGAAGATTCCTACTAAATGCATGTTGACTTGTAGATAAAAGTGTCACTGATGAGCAATTCTGAATTTGCCTGTGTATCTGATCAACAGATCACAAGTAACTTGCAAATTAGCTCATTTCACTGCATAACCAATTTCCTGTGTTGTCCCTGGTTTCCAGCTGTTTCGGGCAAAATTGTCGTAACATCATCATTAGCATCACCACCATCAAAGACCATGAGTTTGCATGCTGTTTTTAATTTCCTTAGATGGCACGTGTTAGATATGTTTTATGAGCGTGCCAAAGTCAGGGATTTGTATAAAATTTAGCTGAAAAAAAAAGAGATCCCTCATTCAAGCAAAACATAAGAGCTAAAACCAGCCCGATACATCACATCATCACGCAACCCCGGTGTAGATTCTGTAAGCTTGCATGCTCCACTGTTATGCCTTTAACAACATACAAAAATGGCATGCAAATGCTTGACATGCGAAGCAGCCTTTTACGGTACATAAAACAGGAAGAATGCAGAGAAAACAGGAAGGACACAAGAAGGAGGTGGTTGAATGTAATGCAGCTCAGGAACTGGATCTGGCGTAAACAGGGGCGCACGGTACCCCATGATCCTCCAAGTGCAGTCTCGGTTCTCACTGAAGTGATTTAAAGCACATGATCGTGCAACAGTACATCTATTCTGATATAATGCCGATGCTCAAACTGTAATAAATGGCCAAGTGTAAACAGGGGTGCATATTTAGCTGACTACAGGTACCCTCAAAACATGTCTATAGTTTGACTTCATTCTGCTTAAACAGTGTGTAAATGCTTCATTTACAACATCCCTACTGATGCAGACTTCCTCAAGGAGTAATCTAAGCTAAGGGACTAACCTGTGCACAGGATAATGTTTGTAAAGTGCTTTAAATCAAGCCAAACCGGGACTTTTGATTGTGCAGAATAACAACATCTCACAGTTATGAGAGTAAACACATAATCCCCTGCTACACTAATGCACTTATCCCGGAGTTTTACTAGTGCTTGAAGTGTTACTGTAGTGATCGGACTGTTCGTTTCACGCTGGCCTCCCAGAAACTCCAGGTATGTGAAAATGGCTTGGTGGAAGGTCAGGAATGATCGGGATGTGGCAATAAAATTAAATGTTGAATTGCCGAGTTCTTGCAATGTGCTACTGGTTTTGGTGAGTGATCGTGTACACAGCTTCCACAGACAAATGCGTCTGTTCCACAAATTAGTGACAAGTTACTTGTTCTTCAAGAATTATGCGTACCACTCGCTGAATGTTCATAGGAATGACTGTTGTGGGGGTTAAAAATATTTTTAAAAAACAGCGAAAGCGGTTTGAAAGCGTCAACCCACGATACCAACGCTGCCTTTCGCATGTGTTCAAAACCTATGTGATTTTTCACACGTTTTCAACTTGCCCGAATTAAATTCGTATTCGTAAGTTCCAGTTTGACTTGAACAACCCCCTCGTAACAAATTAAGCTGCTTCATTTACAACTTTAGATTTTAACCAATTATTAGATTTAACCTAATAATAAATTTAAATCACCATGACCCAGAGAAGACACCAAGTGTGAATGAATAAACACTGAGTGCATTATTCACATTAGTGACTGAGTTTTTTGCGTCCTGTGAGTTTTATATCTGACCGCTTGCTCACACAGCAGTTAAACACCTCCTGCTTATACCATGGAATCAAAACCCTGATGTACATACTGTACAGTATCTGTTCTCAACTAAATGCCATGTGAACCTTTGTCTGCAAGTTTTATAAAAAAGAAAAAATATAAATAAATAAATAAATAAATAAATTCTATCTATCTATTTAGAAGACATTATTTATATATCTGTATGAATTCTCTTTTTGTCCCATCCAAAAAAAAAAAAAAAAAGACACAGCTACAGTATGTGCTTGATTTAACTTATTTTTTATGACCAAGACAAAGCCAACACTACAGAATTGTGTGCATGCATGCGTGTTGCAAGGATTTTGATAAATGAGCAGAGAGCTCTTCCTGACAGCGACATAATAACGTGTTCACGGTAAGTTGAAGATGGCAGAGCTCTCTGACTTCACCAGTGAGGAAGAAGATGGAGCAGCTCTGCAACACACAACCGCGTTCCAATACTGTCTGTGTGACCTCTAGCAGCACTACTTTTTACAAGTGGTAAAAAAAACTTTTAATTTTGAATAAAAACCAATTGACATTTACAGAAGACTTCAAGCACGGTACGCTGAGGAGATTCTTAGCCACGTTTGAATTGTGCAAAGGCCACACGTCCTTGGATGACGATCAGATCATCATTCGTGGTTCAGATCTCACCCCGGTAGTTCCCATGAACACCACTTGTACATTACAGGAACTCAGCGGGGAATTACTGCAAACATTCCCTATACAACCTTCCGTTTCCTAAGGAGCATCAAGATTGGACTTTGGAGCAAAAGAACAATGTCATGTGGTCTGATGGGTCCAGACTGACCCTATTCTAGAGCGTCGGGCATGTCAGGATGACAAGAGAGGCGGGTGAAGCGAAGCGATAGTCTCATCATGCATACTGTAGTGCTCTGGGATTATGATCTGGGGTTCAGGTCTAAGCTCATGAATGTTATGCGGCAATGAAGTGAAGTCAGCTGACGACCTGAATGTACTGAATGACCAGGTTATCACATCTATGGGGTTTTTTTTTCCTTCCCCGTTGGGACAGGCATGTTTCAGGACTTTAGATAGTGAACTGGCCACGACAGAGAAGAAGTCAATCTGGACAAAGAATCAGTTACCTCTTATATAAATCCCCATAATGGACTGCAGAAGCAAATGGCAGTGAATAGCCCAAATCTGGCATTTAAAACGTATTCAAAATTTTTTTAAATGCACTGTACAAATACGTATAGGAGCACTTATATCATGAGTTTGGTGATGGAACTAAATCCAATGAAAATCGTAGCATACCGGTCATAGTGTAATCTTAATTCCCATTTAAAACTCAACGGGCATCGTCGTATCCATTCAACCACTAAAAAGCTTCTCAAATGACAGAAAATCCTTAAAAGCATTTCTAATTAGCAGGATTAGTGATGGTATTTAACTAGAATTTGCACACACCCCCCCCCCCCATTCCCAAAAAATGTTTCCTCACACAGCCTCCTCCACGATTACTGTAAATAAACCTACAGTGACGTTTTGAAGTCCGAACGGCTGATATGCAGAACATGGCAGCAGATCATAGAAGCGAATCAGCACGTCCTAGTGATAAACAGGAAAAATGCAAATAACCGTGTGGGCGGAGTTTCAGCATGGATGTTTATTAAACGAGCCTTTCTCCCTGTTGTACTGTTTGTGTGATTCATAACACCCAGCTTGGTAATATTTGTAGGCTCTCTTCCATTATTTACATCAGGGAAATACTTCATCTCCGTCTGCGGTCTGGAAATGACTAAAGTAGCATAAAGTGTGAAGAACAATGACTAATATCACTAATTTGCCCTTTTATGGTAAAACCCCCCCATAGGCTTCGATGTGTATATGAAACTCTGTTTCAGTGTAGAAATCTGGCCGAGTATGAATAATACAACCAGAATGAATAAAACCAATACAAATCCAATACGAATCTCACGGATTCATCATCTTAATAATAATAATAATAATAATAATTATTATTATTATTATTATTATTATTATTATTATTATTATTATTATTATTATAAGGATTGTTCAAATCAAACCTGGATTTTCTTTCATGGAAACGTAAACGTTCTGTGAGAGGAACACCTTGTCTTTAAAAATGTTTGAAAATTTACGTTGGAGTCTCCAACTCGCAGACGAGACGCATCTGCACACACAATCATTCACAGTACAGGACCTTGGCTGGGACTTATTGCCACATCCACAAACTGCCCTGATCTCACTCCAAGCCAGTTCCATTTTCACATGTTTGGATCATTAAAGGAGTTCCTGGGACGCCAGCGTTTCAGTCAGGAAGCAGGCAGTACTGAGAAAACGTTTTACCTTGATGGTATCCAAGCACTAGTTAAACACTGGGATAAGTGCATTAGTGTCGATTATATGAAGAAATAATTTGAGATTTTGCTCTTATAATCATTATTACTACTACTACTACTGCTACTACTACTACTTATCACCAGGCATCCGGTCATTGCTGAAAAAGTATTCTTGCATATGAATCTGTATTTTTTTTAAAAATGTAAAAAACAGGTGATCTAAAATGAAAATAAAAGAAGAAATAAAAATAGCTAATAAATGTGTGCAACTGTACTTTTTGCACATTCAACCAACAGTACTTTGTTGAACCATACTTGTCGCATACAATAATTTATATTATTATTAATTATATAAGCATAATGTAAATGTCACATAGTTTGTTAGGTGGTTTGAAATTAAGTACATTGTTTACAGTATAGAATTTATTGCTGTCAAAAGTTTTACTTCTAAGATTAGTACAGTTATATCCCAATTATATGCCTGTCTCAGTTCTGACGTATATTTTTACATTTTTAATATTGCATGTGCATGCATGAGACATTTACTGTATGCTGAAATGAAAATTTCATGGTTTGACACATCCGCCATGAGGTACCACAGCCCATAAAAAATGGCTGGTCATAATGTACTCCTCTCCAGCTTCTGATTGGCTGCCATTGTCCCTCCTCTAACCTCTGATTGGCTGGAATGGTGTTGTTTTGAGCACGGTGTTGTGATATCAAGCGCTCACAGAAGAGCGACCAGGCCCCCAACTAAACTAAGTAGTCTGTTTAGGACTGCTTCCTTATTACACGTCAATTGAGTGACAACAAAACACCGTAAATGAGGAAGAGAGATGAGGGAAGTGATCGAGTTGCGTCGAGATGCGACAGAATCATCCGCTAGTTTCTGGCCTGATTGGTGTATTTTACGACAATGACGTGACTGATACAGCAATCTGGGATTGTCATCAAGTAAATAAGCAAACACGTGGAGGAAGGGAAGTGAATTGCTGTCCTTCCTAAATTAAATTGCATGCATTCAGGAACCCCTTAAACACCCTCATCAAAACCAGTGTCTTGTCCGCTAACTAGCAAAACCGTCTTTACTCCATCATGCCTGGTTTGCAGGAACTAGTCTTGCATGATTGTGTGTGTGTGTGTGTGTGTGTGTGTGTTCATATTCACTGTTTTTGTAAAAGCAGGCACTTAAAGTGCACTCAAGTGAAACAGACCTTGAGATACCTTAATAGACATCCTTTTTTTCTTTTCTTTTTTTTTTTTATACCTCCCTCACTGCCGGCTGCTAATGCACTTCATTTTAAGCTGAGTAATCACACGGATATGGAACAGGCTTCTTCCGTTATCTGAGAGTCATGAAAATGGATGCATGATTATACAGGAGCTTTTGGTCATTTCCCACACCCGCTCTATTCACAATTACAAATGTGCAGACCTTGATTAACTCCCACAGGAGAGTCTAGAGCTGGCGCAGGACAACAAACAGATGACTGGAGGGATTCTAAAAACGGATTTAAAGAGCATGGCCTCAGCTTGTTATTAATTTAGTTTATATTCAGCACATTAAGCAGTAACGTAATAAATGACATTACAACTACAGTTGAATAGAAAAAGCTGCACTTAAAGCATGTTTAAACTCTACTGTAAGTTATAATAACTTTAAAATCTTCATTATTTTAGCCTCAATTTGCTGAGTCAGCTTTTTGACTTTCTATTCCTGGTTTTATTTAAATAACCAGTCATGTGGCTATAAGACATGTCCCCTTGATCTATATATAAATATATATAAAACATGTTTTATTATGAGCGTTAAGATAATTTTTCATTTTGCAATGGAAAAATGAGAATAAGCTTCCGCTCAGTGCCCATCCTCTGCCGGTTTAAACCTCTTTCAGCTGGTTGAGATGACTGTGATTTTTTTTTCTCGTGCGGTTCATTTTTCCATCTTGTATTAGATTGCAAAAGATTTTCTTTCATGCCATATCAGGTTTAAGTCATGACCAAACAAAAGCTTACCCAGCGCAGTTTATCAGCTATTAAACTGCAATTATTAAATAATAAATAATGAATGCATAGTTTCAACCATCAACATGTTCAAGGCTAAAACTCAGAATCATGATGAAGCATTTTAAATCAACACACATATTACTGTTATTTATAGTTATTATTTAGTTAGTATTATCATAAACCTAAATGATGGATCACTTAAATGGGGTTTATACATTGTGCCAAACACACTAATATATTGTGTTAACCCTTGCTCTTGTAGAGCACTCAATGAAATATTTGGAAGTTCAAATTTTTAAGACTGTTTTTTTCCCCAACAAATTTAAATGTTGTCATTTTTATGATGCAAATCAAGGTGAGTGAAGTTACCATATATGGTAACTGCAGTATATACATCTGCTTAGGTTAATCATTTTTTCAAGACGTGTAGCCTATATATACATATATAAATAAACCATTTACAAAACTCGGCTAAAATTAAATGCAAAAATACAGAAAATTTGAATTTGTCCAAATATGCATTTATTCTTGTGGTATCCATTGTGCGACTTTGTAAGTTACCAAATGTGGCTCTTCGCCTGGTTAAAGGTTAAGAGCAATACATTTTAACAAAACTGTAGAAAGGCCATATAATAAAAACGTTTCCTTTTAGCATGATTCCATGGTTGAAAATTTCTGAAACAATTACAGCTGCATGATTAGATAAAAAATTTAAAAAAAATTCTGTAATTATTTTGACACATATTGTCATTGCATATTTGACACATATTGTGTCTGTTCAAGCATATCTAGCTAGACTAACACCAAATAATGGCACAAATGATCTCATTACAGGGATGATCGCCAATATATATATTTTAGGTAGACAGATAGCTATAAAGATATAAAAAACTCAAAAACTTTAATTATTGACCAATCAAATTTAAATAATTTTATGTAAACATACTTCAGGAAAAGAAAAATAATATGATTACATATTATATTATATTATATACATCAATGCAGGTTGAAATGCTTTAATAAACTTCCAAGTTCACCTAATACAGAGAAGCCCAAAAGGTGTAAACACACAAATATGAACAATACATGCCTCCGCTGTGACAATCACATGATAGCATATAGAAATAAATTTAGAATTTAAATATTTATACCGTTTTCTTTTCCTGAAGTGTGTATAATTTTTGGCAGACACTGTGTGTGTGTGTGTGTGTATGTGTGTAATATATATATATATATATATATATATATATATATATTGCAGACTACTGTGATTAAATAATTGCACAGGTGCTTATTGCGATTTTCATGCGATTAATTGTGCAGCACTGAAAAAATATATCACTACAGTAACTACACGCAGGGCGAGCATATGATTATGCTGTTAAAAAAACATATATGCTGTATAGAAGCATGAAAGTTGTGGAATTATGTAGGCCAATTCATACATACACAGTGGGTTTGTGTAACACACGTTGAAAAAAAAAAGTATGCTCGCAGATAATGTTTAATTTTTAACCTGTTGGATTACAAATAAAAAACATTGGATGTTGCAATTATTCCTAAAGGCATCCAGAGATTGTATTTATTTCTTCATTTGAAACGGATAATAAAAAGTTTGATAGCTCGAGATCTAGTTGTAACTTGCTTATGGAAAATCAATGCTGTTCCCAGCAGCTACACTTGAATAAAAGTCGCCAGAGGCAGTGTGTGTGCTGAGTGCGAGGTTGGTGCAGATGACGGGGGGTAAACACGAGTGTAAGGTGACAGCAGGAGTGACAGGTTACTCACGCGCGGCTCTTGGGGAAGCCCATGCTGAGCAGCACGTCCAGGCACGAGCCGTGCTTCAGGGTTCCTGTGCGGCTCTGCCGCTGCCTGCGCGGAGTCACTCTGGCGTAAAGCTGCTCCTCTTTCCCTGCCATGGTTCCGGATACGGAGGACATTCAGATCTGGATCACAACACAAACTGTGCGAGCTGTATGCTGTGCATTGGGAGTAGCTGCGCGTCCTGGAGAGATTCTCGAGAGCGCGTCAGGTTTCCTGATGATGGAGAGATCTCAAGCCATCGCTGCTCCAATTAATATAAGAAGAAAAAAAAGAAGAAGAAGAAGAAGAAAAAAAAAACAAGGAAGGGGTCACGGCTTTGAAGTCACTTTGGCGTCAGTTATATGATCCACGCGGTTGTTCTGAGTGCGACGGAAGCGGTGTGTCTCTGTCCCCGTGTCTGTGTCGAGCCCCAGCAGCCGAACGCGTCAGGAGAAAATACAGACGCGATCATTTCCGAAGCATTTCTAACCTCCGTAGTGCTCGCCTCCTCGCTTCCTCTTCGAGATGACTTATTTATGAATGGGCGTTTAAGTGACAGCAGAGTCAGCCAACCGTCGAGCGGTTCTGCGAGGCGGTGCCGGTTAATAGGCTGGTTTTGTTTAAGGGCGGGGGGAGGAAAGCGAGCTGCGTGCTGATAGGCTGAATTCGCCTTCACTCAAACTCCATTTTTAAAATAGCAGTTTAATGACGGAGCGCTGTTGCTAAATCAGAGTTAATATTTTGTGTATTTGATTATAAGAAGTTTGATTCTCATAGTGATTCCCGGCCAGGCTCGATTCTCGTCTCTGTGTGTATGGAGTTTGCATGTTCTCCCCGTGCTTGGTGGGTTTCCTCCGGGGACTCCGGTTTCCTCCCACAGTCCAAAGACATGTAGGTTAGGCTAATTGGCGTTCCCAAATTGCCCGTAGTGTGTGTCTGTGCCCTGCGATGGATTGGCACCCTGTCCAGGGTGTACCCTGCCATGTGCCCCAAGTCTCCTGGGATAGGCTCCAGGCCCCCGTAACCCTGAATACAGGATTAAGCGGTATAGATGATGAGTGAGTGAGTGAGTGATTCTCATAGATTAATGTCGTGAAATAAATGTCTTAATCCTTGCATAATGTTCATTTTTAGACTTTTCACCACCTTGTAGTGGTTAGCTCTGTCGCCTTGCACCTCAAGGGTTCAGGTTCGATTCACATCTTGTGTCTGTCTGCTGGGAGTTTGCATGTTCTAACTGTGGCTTCCTCGGGGTACAGAGGTTTCCTCCCACCGTCCAAAGACATGCAGATTAGGCTTAAATGGTGTTCCCAAATTGCCCGTGGTGTGTGAATGAGAGTGCGTGCGATGGATTGGCACCCTGTCCAGGAGGTACACTGCCTTGTCCCCTAAATCTCCTGGGATAAGCTCCAGGCCCCCTGGCCCCCCAGGAGATTTATAAAGGTACAGGTCAAAAACGTCCCAGGCCAGGGTGTCACGCTGTACCTTTATAATTAGTCTCTATATCACGTGTTGAACTACTATCTTATTTTGCATTTATTATATACTTTAGCAGTCATTAAAAAATGCAATATTAACATTTAATTGATGATTTATGGCCAGGTTAAGATTTTTGCACTGCTCTAACAAGTGTTATTGTGGCTGGTACTGTATAGGAGGAAATGGCACTACATTATGACCAGCTGCCTAATATCGGGTATGTCCCCCCATTTTTGCCACTAAAACAGTGAGGCACTGTGTGTTCTGACACCTTTCTATCACAACCAGCATTAATCTATTCATCGATTTGATCGACCCTAGTGCTTCTATTGGATCGGAATACATGGGCCAGCCTACACTCCCCATGTGCATCGGTAAGTCATGGACACCCATGACCCTGTTGCCAGGTCAACAGTTTTCCTTCCTTATGACAACTGCAGACCAAGAACATCCCAAAAGAGCTGCAGATTTGAAGTTGCTCTGACCCAGTCTGCCATCCCCACGCCAAAGTCCCTAAAATCCTTATGCTTGCCCACTTTTCCTGCTTCCAACTTCAGAAAAAAATATGCATTAACATGCATGCATAATATATCCCACCCACTTTCAGCTGCCATTGGAAGAGATTAATGACTTATTGACATTGTAGCTATTGTGAGAAGGGCCAAATTGCAATGGCTAGACAAATGCTCAACATGCTTTCAGACATAACTACTACAGTACAGTAAAATTCCCGAAATGCACTAGCGTCAAACCTACAGTACCACTTACCAAACACTTACAGTACATAGCCTCAACACCACAATGCCTCTTAACCCTCTCATCCTTTGTAAAGTCTGTTGCTCCAATGCAGTTCATACAGACTTAAAGAATGATGTCTTAATGCTTTTACATTTTTGATGACTTACATTATCATTGTATTGTAGATTTTGATCAAAATTGCTAATGCCGTCCATGTCCCTCAGATTCAATGTTTTGTGCAGGTTGAAATGCTTTATTAAACTTCAAGTTCACTTGGGGCCTAATACAAAGGGGCCCAAAACATGTACAGTATACACACTTCAATATGAACAATACATGCCTCCCCTGTGACAATCACATGATAGCATCAATGATGGTGTGACTACTGACATCTTTAGAAGAAGCATAATACTATACATCGATGCCAAGCCTCGATAGTTGCCACAGTAATGAGATGTCACTCCATATAGTAGGTGTGTGTGTCAGTAAAGAGTCATATTAAATACCTGCAAATAATGGCTAATAAATCATATTTTATCAGTGTTTCTTCCAGTACAGTACCTGTGCTTGAGAGCATGAGGAAGCAGTTTAGTTGACGTAAGCACAATTACTCATTTTAAAACACAATGCTTCTACATCAGTTGTACAATGTCAACTTATTCACATGCATAATTTACCATCATTATTACAAATAACCTCTAGCATTTTGCATACGAGTTGGTTGAGCATGAAAAGATACAAGGAAGCTATAAAATGGGGTTGTACTGCACCCTGCTGGCCCAAAGACTTTGTAAATAATACTAAAGAGACACTATGAATTTATTAATAAAAGTGTTTATTAAAAACAATTGTTTCACAGATTTATTTTTTTTACTTTAGATCAAATTACGCATGTACACATGGAAATCAGAGTGTCAGATATTAAGCATACACATTACACTGCTGCCAGTCAAAAATGTCCAGTTGGAAATTTACTTGGTGGCTCAAATAAAACAAAAGTTAATAAGCAAACAGGTATATACATATTGCAGAGAGAAAAACAGAGCAAGACTAGATGTTCTATGTTCATTTTTCTAATGAGTAAACTGTAAAAAAATCCTTCACATAAATAATATTGAGTAGCATGACTGATATTTTAAATATACCAGCTGCAAAATTAAAGTGTTTTTGCTTTATTCAGATGCATGCACACAAAACACGTAACTGTACAACGTAAAAGCAAGAAAGACTTCATTTACATATTTGAGCAAATGCATTTCTCTCACATCCAACTGAGTTTGTCCCAAAAAAGCTCCCAATTTCAAAATGTACAAAAATAAAAATGAAACTACAGAGCAAATCTAAATTAGAAATAATAAGCTGAAATTCACAAAGTATGAAAGCCAGGATAAATTTTAATATATTTTTTTACACTAGAGGAAAGAAACTATATTGATCTTATTGCTAGAACCTGATGCCGTTTGGTGCAGTACAAAAAGATGATTTACTGTTCAGTTTTAGAGCACACTGCTACCTTAGAGTCTGTGCAAACGATGCAGAATGATGAGAGGCAGTTGAAAACACACACACACAGACATCCCAGAGCTGGAGTTGATAGAAAGGATGCTACACCACAAAGGACTGCTTCTGTTTGAACTCCCCCTGAAACACACATTTAGGATTTAACTTTATTGACTGTAAAGGTATAAAAATGAAATTAAATATGCATACCATATACAAGTATAAAGGTTTGTTTCGAAACATGCATGACTTGTAGCGTTGCATGAAACTGGAAGTACTGATGAAGATCAACACTTGCAACTTTATGCAAAGTGCTTAGATCAATATTTTCCTGGCCAGTTTCAACTGCTCTCTAACATGACTTCTACTTGAAATAAAAAGATGTTTGCGGTCGCGTTACATTTGTTTGCACCTTTCCCTATTCAACACGGTCAACAATATTTCTTCCTTATATAGTATAACAAGCCCTAGTTATGTGACCAAGTACATCTTTCGGAAACGATTGTTAATGTCTGTGAAAAATCAATATATAAAAAAATCTTTATTTAAAAACATTTTGATTTATCATTTTACATTTTGTGGGATTTGCCATGTTAAGGCGTAGACATTGTTTAATTGAATAAATATTTTTCGGTAATTAAAATTATCCTTTGAGGTAAAACGTAAGGCAAATACATCTTTAACTGAAGTATCTTTTATTTCTAACTGTATGATTTTATGCACTGCAATGCTGGCACATGATTGGCTGAAACTGGATATTAAAAAAAGGAATTAAATAAATAGAACAATTTACATGAATAATAACATTAACTGTTTAAAGAGTAGACAGTTCTCCAGCACTGCACTGTTGTGGGGGTTAAAAATAAATAAATAAATAAATAAATAAATAAATAAATAAATAGAATAAAAATAAAAACCCCACTAGACCCTAACCCTAGAACTTTACTATAAACTACACAAAGGCTTAACTAGTTAAGAATGAATCTTACACAATAAAGTACTTACATCATCATCATCACCATAGTCCTGTTTAGGCTGTGTATACACACTCCTGGGCTTGCTGTAACACAAGACAAATATTTCCATCAGTAAGTGGGAAAGCTCACTGAATAAAGATAAATTCCAGATTATGTATAATAAAAACTATGTAGCAGTTGAAGAGAATCTTACCTTTCAGACATTTCTGTAGAGGTGAGGGGAAAAAAAAAGTTGAGTCAATTAAAGATTGTATTTATAATATTTTACAAGATAAATAAAGTGTACACAGAGAAGAGAACTTACTGGGCAGATATCCCTTCTTCTTGGCGAACCACAGGCCAAAGCAAAGTAAAGCAATAGCAAGCAGCGCCACAATGACCCCGGCTGCAATAGCTCCTCCGTTCAGATCACCTACAAATCCAACAAATGGAAAGTGATGATTAAAACGGAAATGTTTCATATACAATATGATAAACTTGATAGGACAGTGGGAATTCTGACTCAAGGCTTTACTCACGGACATCCATGAAGCCCGGTTGTCCACGCTGAGCGGGTCCTTGCCCGTTGGAAGCCTCACAGAAATACTGTCCACTGTCTGTCTTTTTCACACTGGGAAACTCCTGTTACTCACAAAACACATATAAAAGGAAATTCTCAGTACGTTTGCATTGCTGAAAAAAATGTGGCGCAGTAATAAGGACATCCACTGACCAGGTTGCCGTTTTGGGTGTTCATTTTGTATGTCGAATTCTGAAAGGCGGCGAATTTGGTGGGGTCAGCAGGCATAGGGGTGCCATTTTTGTACCATAAATAGGTGGATGGAGGCGAGCCATCCTTATCGAAACAGGTCAATAGGACGCGCCGGCCCGTTGTGGCTGAGGTGGGGATGTTGCTGACCGGCACAGAAGGAGGAACTGCGGGAAGAATCGAAGAAACGTCACTGAATAAATTGTCTTGACTTCGCCATTAATGCTAATCCAGCTCCCCATCTTATAACCCATTAACACAGACAAAGAAATATCTAATAGCTAAGGAATTTAATCTGGACCATGGAGAAAGTCTTGCTCTTTCCTATAGGTTATTTTTTAATTCAGTGTACATGGACAAAACCTTGCTGTATAGTTCTGTCCTCAAACATCACATTCAGTAATAACCAATCTCTAGGACCTTTGGCCAGTCACCATGCATCTTTGCATTCTTTTCAATATAAACTAATGATTTATTAATTGATTTTCTGACTACAGGAGGAGAACTTACCGAGCACCGTGAGTTTAACTGTAGCTTCTGCATAGCCTGAGTTCCCAGATACTTCACAGGAATAAACACCAGTGTCTTGTCTGGTGGCTTTTTGAATCGTCAAACCGCCTGCGTACTGAGTCATCTGTCCTTTATATCGATCTAAATACCAAGCAGACAAAAATTCATAGAACATATAATTCTACTTTTTTCCAAAAATTGTCCAAAATTAATTTCTTGTCTGTTCTTCTCCCTTATTTCTAACAATTTCCACTTGAAATATGAAGACATCTAAAATAAAAAGAAAAAATGCATTTCTTACCTGTGATCTGGCCATCAAAGTAGATGAAGGACTGTGAGCCCTTCAAATCAGTAAATTTCCATTCCACACGAGGTGCTGACCCAAAATCAGCCGTGTAACTGCATTTCAAATCAGCTCCTGAGAAGACACAATTGCGTTCACAGTTAATTCGTATATTTATTCCAACAATGATAACGCAAGTGCTTCTGTACGGTGAGCGAGTGGCATGAAACCTGCCCTGAAGCAAAGGCCTTCAGTTACACAAAGGACACATGGCTCCTTTTGAATAGCTTCTTTCAGTGAATAAAATAGACAAATTGTACTCTTCAGTACACTAGTACTTTTAACCTGTCTGCTCTAAACAGAACACACGGGCCTCTAAACCTGAGGAGCTTATTAATCAAGAACAAAGATGTGAATCTTTTTTTTTTTTTTACTGTACAAGTAAAACAAAGTAAAAAGTAGAAAAACAGATACACTTACCGCTGTTCTCTGCGACGTTAACATTGGGTGTAGACGTGCTGGCAGAAAAGGCATGCAAGCCTGAGAAAGACAAATTTATACCATTATATTACTAAACTTGCAAAGCAAAGTAGCAAACATAAAAAAAGGAGCATATATTTATTACAAACTCATTTTTTCCCAGCAAAAGTGTTTTTTTACTTCAACATCAGGATATGTAAAAGATAACCACCATCTTTAACTACACACAGCATTTAACTTCCAATACAACTATGGCTTTCAGCTTGCTTGCTTGTCGATAACATCTTTCTCAAGCAACAATTCCTGCTTTAAACTGTAGTTGATGAACTTCATGTCTTATTGCCCCTGTGACCTTAGCATAAGTAACCTTGTTTGTGTCTGGCAAATCAATATTAAAAGATACAATTTAAAAGAAACTTTAAGAGGTGTTGTTTGGGATATAAATTACAGTATATAATCCAGAAAAATTAACACTCTTGTGACTTTTTTTGCATCCTGGATGTCTGGAATAACAGTCATTGACAGACTTTACAAAATTAGCTGCTTTGGCCAGCCCAAGATTGTAAAATAGTTTACCATTAAAAATAATAATAATAACCAAGAAACTTTAAAGGGGCCGTTAAAAACTCTTCTTTTCTATGGCTTTTGATCATATCGATACGGTTACTGATGCCGTGTAACTTGTAGCTTTTTATGTTGTGGGGTGTGTTTCTAGGATTATATGCCTTTTAGTTAAGGTAAATCAAATTTTTTGCATCCTGTTATAAACAAATATTTAATCTGATTTGATAAACGCCTCAAATAATAGTTATGAATGAACTACGAATGAAATGTGAATTCGGTCCAACCATACTGATGCAATTCATTTAAGAAAAGCAGAATGACCCTCTCTTTTAAAATTGCATAAAGACTGCATGCATTCTCTGCGTGAACTTACTGCAATATCAAATTCAGAACTTGTAGAAGATTTCTTAAAGGGTTCAACTAGAAAGTCCCGGAATCAGTTGGACAGAAACAGAGAGCTGATTTTTTGCATGCAGCTTTGTACATTTTCTTTCTGCTTGAACACAATATTGCCTCTATTCCTGCAAGTCCTTGGGAAAATAACATTTATAACAGTTACATCACTTATAGAAGGTAGAAAATAAACAGATCCATAGCTATGGTTGGCATCCCCCACTTTGAGAAACATGGCCTAAAAGAATCTCAAGGTAAATCTCCCTCTTCTTATCTCGCATACAAATAGCTCTGACGATACTAACAGCTACCTATCGCAATACAAGATAAGAGATCCCTTTTCTCTCGGTTTCCTTTTCTTATAATTTTTCCATTTCCGAATTCTAGGAGTCATGTCCCTGACATGTCCCATCTTGACCCTGTTGATGGCAGATGAGGACAGATTTTTAGAAGTGCACATTTACTAACATTCCTTTTAGTTACACAGTCTGTACTCTGATCTGATAGCCAGCCCAATGCTGGTTGATTTATCTTTAATTTTGTGGTATTCCAAGGCCATCGTCACTGGTCGCAAGAGCTCCCTAAATCATGCAGCACTTTTTCACTCAATATTTTTATTAATTTTAAACAGGGATATAACAGGGTAAACATGTAACGTTTCAATATACATTTTATAGACCCCTTATAAAACCCTATATCACCCACCCCACCCCTCCCTAACTCCAAGCCAGCTATACATGTACAGGAAAGGCTAGATGCCAGGCATATTACATGCAGCACTTTTGTTTATACAGCATACTGTATATGTACATGCATCTAATTGCGTGTACAGAATTCCAATTACAAAACAACCAATGTTTTATTATAATGAGTAGAAAATATATTTGTAGCCATAGCGAGTCTAATTTGCTGAAAAACTTAAGTTATAAACTTAACTTAATAATAAGTATAGCAAAACAAAAGTTAATTTTTCATATCTGAATACGTGTGTACATTAATAGCAACAAAAATGTTACCAAACCAGTATAAAAAGCAGCTTATGATAAGACTGTGTTGTGCATTTATTTCATCCTTATGTCATTTGTTTGCTTTCTGTATACAAGTTTGCTCTACACCCTGACTAGCTTCACCAGTCTGCTTATATTGTGCATCAAATGTAATGTGAATCGGTGATATACTGTATAAAGGCTATAAACCCAAAAATAAACTGGCAGTAAATTATTAACCCACAGTGTGCAATACACATTATTTAACAGAACTAAATCTGTTACAGGCTAACAATATAGATATGCTGCGGGAATCATACGGACTGACTTTTGCTCATCCCAGGACTTGTGTTAACAATATCAGAATGAAGTTTTGAAAAACAAAACTATTTACTTCTATTTTTGAAATTGACTTCCTATTAAGAAAAGAAAAAAACTATAGTATTCATGTGGGTTGTTATTCTGGATTGTTTGTATACAAAGCTTGGTCGATTTGCGTGCAAAGCCGTTCTTTATCTAACTTCCCACTGATGCTCCAGCAATTTCCGCATTCCCCCATACTGCACTGTAATTTTTAATTTACACAAATAGAAAGTGCACTGGTTTAACCATGAGCGTATACAGTATGTTTTCTCTTTTATTCTTTGCTTTGCCTGAAGTAATATTAGATGCAAGCAGGCAGTTAATCAAAAGGCAGTTTAAACATTCTCATGTGATTTGAAGAACAAATCCTTGTGCACTTTATGGTGTCGTTTTGTCTAGATCTTTATGAGTGGCACCAGGGTCCAGGAGAAATATTGTTTTGTTTCACACTGTAATGTTGAAATGACAATCAAAGCCTACTTGACTTGAAAATCTGAACTGAAACGACTCCAAAAAGGACAACAGGAATTTGATTTCCACATTGATATTGAATGTTTGACTGGAAAAGAAAAAGCTGTGTGAACACTTTCTACCCTGTGAAACTACTTTATCTGCAAATATCTATGAAAAACAGAGCCACACAGAAAGAAGTTTTTTTTTAGGGGGTATTGATGAACCTGATATGAGGATAGTTGGGAGACAAGGTGATAAAATATTGGTGTAGTTTTAATGATTATATATTCAGGTTCCAGGGCTGTTGGAATTCCCTAACAAACTCTTTCTACTTTAATTTGTACTTTAAAATTTTTTTTTAAACTTAACTTGTCAACATAGTCATTACAAAATATCGCCCTAAAATTGAAATAATAAATGAATAAATAATAATTAGGTTGTCTTTTGGCCCTAAAGGTACTTCCTTGTTTGCGCACGGCCTGAGAGCCGGTTTCGAAGGGGGGAGGGTAAAATACGGGCTGCCGAGGTGAAACTGCAGGGCTTGATCCTAAATCAATTCCTAGTAACCATGACGTAAACTACAAGCGGCGCGCCATCAAGATGAATGTAGTACACACACATAGGGAGTAAGGAGGCATTTGGGACACCACAAGTAGGGAGGCACTCGTGTACTGTGTAACTCGAGCACCTGAGCTGGAAACACCTGCCGAACAAGTCGGATCGAAAATACATTTAAAATTAATGAACTCCAAGTTGGATTGTTCGTCAATGTCTTTTTGCGCCAAAAAACTTTTAAGATACAGGCATGCATACATTACAAATAAATATTTTGTATCTACAAATAGAGAAAAATATATTAAATGCAGCCTGTAATACGTGTTAAAATTGTTTGTCGAAGTATGTAAACGGACTAAATGATATATAAATGAGTTATAATAAGTTATATAACACTAACTTAGAAGCAATAATCAAAGCATGTAGTATCTCTAATCTTTCTAGCCATGAGAGTTTGATTATATTAAACCAATATGTGCGTTTAACCCTAATTAGTTCGAATTGTTTTACAGGCCTGTCTTCTTACCTGTTGCTTGCCAGCAGAGAAGTAAAAACAGAGAGAACATGCTGACTGAACAAAATATTCCGTTTCGAGCAGCCGTCCTTCAGGGTGAAAAACTAAAGTACCGACTTCTCAGCGAAGATTTGAGTGTGTTATAAGTCGTTTAGTAAGTGGACGCCCTTCCGTATGATACTCGTTACTAGAGCACCGTCTGATGTTGTGCCAGGTTAGGACACTCCCACTTCATGACGTGGTGAAAGTTGACGCCAGACAGGAAGTTTGTTTCGATCCTAAAAAAAAAAGTTTCTTTCGGTCCTTATCTGGTTTCCTTTTTTTTAATGCGTGCATTTTAACAGTTCATAATAAAAAGTTCAAATTATTATTATTCAGCCATCTTTATCACTATGTTCATAAATAACTGCTCCTCTTTCAGTCCTGGGGGCGGAGGCAGAAGACGCAGAAAATATGAGCTTGTTTCTGTTTTTGCAACTTTTAGTTTCTGTTACTCCTTGAAATTCTCACTGTTGTTTACACACCGTCTCTCTCTCTCTCTCTCTCTCTCTCTCTCTCTGGCTTACTGGTTCTTAAGCAAAACAACATTTTGGTGTTGTCTCCCAGCCACTTATTTATGACTCATATAGTGTTTACAGTTGAGCTTTTTTTTAAACACAACCTAAACATCAACCTTAACCCTAACCCTATCCTCTTTATAGTTTAGGTGTATACTTAATCTGTGTCTCAAATCCTTACAGGACAGCCCAGTGCTTTAAATTCTGAAAGAAACAGTTAAAAAGAAAATGTAATTTGTGTTACTGGTCATTTATGGCTCTCAGTCACTGACAAAACTCGACTGGAGCAAAATTAAATAAATAAAAAATGTCACAGGCAATTTTAACCTAGACGGTTTATTACAAACAGTCAGACACCACCCAGCAAAATACCATCCTTTTGGTCCCTCTCAAATATGCTATGATGAATGCTATCAAATATGATATTGTTTGTATAAAGAGCTCTGTGAGAGCTCAAAGATACCTGGAATTTGAGTCTCATGATGTTTAACTATAAAAAATAAAGTTGTGTGATGACTATCTATAGTGTGAAACTATTTTATCCAACAAAAAAAAAATAATTGTATGAAGAGTTCTGTCAAAGAACAAAAGGAAGTTTGGGAAAAAATCCTACCCAATGAGGTTCTTACTAGGATATACATACAATTTAGTTGGGTGAAAATGAGATAAAACCTCAGTGTACCTTTAATGATATATGTTCAGATCCAGGGTTGTTGTCTTTCCCCGAAAAAAAAATCTGTCCTTTAAACAATGCAAATATACTAGGATGAGCTACAACATACAGTATACAACATACGAAACATCAAGGAGTCATGAAGGATTTCCTGTCAAAGGATCCAGAGGAAGTCTGGCCGTGTCATATCCTGTCAGGAGAAAAAGCCCAGTGCTCAGTGAGCTCCTTAGTTTTTGTGTATTACGGCATGTGCTCATCACAGACGAAACCAGGAAAACTAGTGACATGATCACTGGCACTCAAGGCTTATCTATACCTGGGGGGGAACAAAGACTGGTCCGTCTCGCCCAATCCCACAGAAAAGACAATGCAGCAAAATTGTATGCATGAAACAAAGTCAATGCTGGCCAGGATAGAAAGGTATCAGAACACCCAGAGCATCACATCTTGCTGTGTAAAAGGCTAAGCAGGCAAATAGTTCAAGGTTGTTGATCCGGTCTTCAAATCCCGTATATCTCGAGTTTGACCAAACAATCCATGCAGATCAGTTGCAAACTGTACATTTGTAGACTTCCCCCAAATTTCCATTTAAAATGATATTTTTTTATTTTATTTTAGGGTAGTGTGGAAAGACAGTTTTTCTGTCTTGTGGCACCAGCAGTAGGTAACTGTTACTGTGGCACCATATGATAGCATTACCATTGTGATCTTATTATTAGGTAAATTAACTATATTATGGCCATTATGGCATGATACACTACCACTCACTCGCTATGAGTCCTTGTTAATCATAAAGGTACTTCAAGTTTATCACTTTAACTACAGTCTCCTCCTATTCTTGCTCATTCTGTCTCTCCTCGGCTTCCATCACACACCTGATCCTCTCCCTACTTATCTGCATGACAGTGGGCGTGGCCAACTATCTCTTCTCCTTCAAGTTCCACCTCTTGGTGCCCGATGTCAGGTATTGTAAATGTTACAACAAGAGTTGGGGTAAAGGTTAGTTTTAGTCTGTTATGTTTGCACATTTGGCATTTGCATTTTGTCTGCATTTTATTTGTTTGCCATACACCTCCTTAGCACCACCCACCTCTCCTTTTGTTGATTCATTACGACACCGTCATCCAGTCACAGTTCACACAGAGGGGACAGTGGGTAAGAACACCACCTAGGAAGGGATGTGATCGAACCAGCCCTGTAACCAGTGGCTTGTGGTTCCTGCATGGCCCCATGGTTCATCAAGCTACAGGGAAAATGCCTATTATCTGTGATGCGTAATCTACTTCCGATGACTAAACCTAAACACTTGTCATTAGAAAATGTTAGGAATAAATATTTCATCCATCTATGTACTTTGTCTTCTTTATGCTTCATTGATGAAAACTTTTTGTCCTCGCTTGTAATTTGCATGTCCGTTAGAGAATGCTTTTTCTTTGACAGGCTACAAAGAAATCAGTCCCAGCATGTACTTCATGCATTCTACTTGTATGTCCTTTAACTTGCAGGTGATGCTGTG
Organism: Clarias macrocephalus; assembly: GCA_011419295.1. Taxonomy (NCBI): domain Eukaryota; kingdom Metazoa; phylum Chordata; class Actinopteri; order Siluriformes; family Clariidae; genus Clarias; species Clarias macrocephalus. The sequence continues at coordinate 27,735 of JAAGKR010001425.1, forward strand.
GCTATTGATTTTTGCACCACAAAAAGAAAAAAAGCACAACTAACTTTTTTTTTTTTTAAAGACAGAATAACATGTTATCAAAAACAGAACCTTATTTTATGTAGTTTTTCCATTAGAGTATGAGCTGATACTCAATTTACATAATCTGCTGACTTGGTCATTTTAGATAGGACAGAACTTTAATGCTAAAACAATATAACTACACTTGTTTTGTACCTGTGAATAAACTGGCCGAGTCATATATAGACAACGTCGTCATTCTTTCATCTACTATACCGCTTATCCTGTACAGGGTCGCAGGGGGCCTGGATACTATCCCAGGGGACTTTGGACATGAGGCAGGGTGCCCCCTGGATAAGGTGTCACTCCATTGCAGGGTACATGCACACACAACCGGCAATTTGGAAATTAAGATAACCCAAGTTAACCAAATCTGCTCATCTTGGACTGTGGGAGGAAACTGGAGTAACCACCAACCACAGGGAGAACATGCAAACTCCATGCACACAGACCCAAGGCAGAAACCTGGAGGTGCAAGGCCACAGTGCCACCACTGGCAAACAATTCAGAATTAGATAAGACCTAATCTGTGATTTTTAGTGTAAGCATAGCCAAGAAAGAAGGAAAAAAAAAAAGATAGCTAAACCACTGATAGTTTCACCCAAATGAGAATGGGTTCCCTGTTGAGTCCGGTTCCTCTCAAGGTTTCTTCCTATTGCCATCTTAGGGAGTTTTTCCTTGCCATTGTCGACCCTGCCATTGACCCTTTTGATTCATACGCATTTACATTCCATACAAACTTTAATAATTATTTTGATTGTGTAAAGCTGCTTTGTGACAATGACAATTGTTAAAAGCGGTATACAAATAAAATTTAATTCAAAGATGTCCATCCTTCAGAAGAATGCTTGTAAATCAGAGAATCCTCTACAGATAAAATACAGGTTAAATAGTATTTTAATACAGTACAAAACGGTTAGACATTTCTTTTAATTTAATACAAATCTAAGAAATGTGGTACAAATAACATTGGTACATCACTGAAAATTATGGGAGAGTTGGAGATACACAAATCCTTGTAATCTTCCTTCTCACAAGCCTAAGTTAACTAAATATATAGCAATGTACAGTGTATTGCCAAAATACAGAGAAATTCAATTATGAGAGTAAACTATTCCATATGACTAAACAGCTGAAAGAACCACCATACATTTTAGATAATATTTTCCTGACGCAGGTAGGAATTGTATGATGCACAAGCCATCGTTTCAACTTTTTTTTTAAAGAAGAAAAAGAAGGAAATTTGACCCTGTTACCCGGTACAAAATGTAATCATTTAGAAAACAGGGTTTCAACTACCTGAATAAACAATCAATGTCAAAAACCATTTTAAGCTAATGGACAGCTCAAATTCCTGTGACTCGGACCATTTCAATAGCACAGATGCTTTCAGTTTTGAAGCAGAAGTCATGTGTTTTTCTTCCCATTTCCACACTATTCCAAGTAAGACACAAAAATAAATGATTCTGTAGACACTATTGCTCTTACTAAAGTAAAAAACAGACAACAACAAATAGTGCAGTTCAAAGACCTGTGTGAGATATGTCCGTCAATCATTTACTACAAGGAGTTCACAGGGAACATGGGGCTTTTACAAGCTTATTTAAAATCAATTATCCTATCTATAATTCATAGCCTTACTCAACATCATCAGCAATGAGTCAAGTCAGACTCAAGGTCAAGTCCAATCACATTATGTCAGACAATCTTCAAAGAGTGCTGAGGTGCAGGGCTCCTTAAACTTGATTCATTAGCAGGCTGTGGTGGGAGGAGGTCCGGTCCAGGACAGGCAGGGCTTCACTGTGGCTCCATGCTTGACACAGCAACTATACCATGATGCCGTAGCTGGCTTCTAAGCATCTGATTCTTAGATTTCCAGTCTTCTACCTGCATATGCAAGCATAAATAAAAATGAGTAATGCACACTACACTACTTAAAATGCTTTTTCTTAGTGACACTATGTTTAAAATCACCCATTGTGTGTAACAGAAGTGAATGTTTGTGCAGAACCAGGGGAGGAAGTTATTGAATCTCATTCTTTCCCACACCAAAAGCAATCTGACTAACACACCCCTTACTGCAGTTATTGTTTGCACCAACCTCTCCATAATATTTAGTAAGTAATGTTGTTCCTTGATGCATATTTCAACATTATGTTGCTCATACCGTACACATGTACACCCGAACTTACAAATGTGCATGTTGCCACTGTACACAAAACAATGATCCAAATGCACTGGCCTTTATTTAAAGGAAAAAATGAAACATTAGAGGCTTCAGCATTAGTGGCTCCGTCAACCTGAATGCATGCTCCTCACCTGTTATTTGATTAAGAATGGTCAAATCAAGTTTAAAAATGGGCTCCAATAATTCAGTGTAATTATTATCATTATTCAATTATCTGTCACTTGTACCTTACAGCACAGTAAAATTATTTTTTGCATATTCCAGTTAGGAAGCTGGGGTCAGAGCACAGTGTCAGCCAGGATACAGTGCCCGCCAGGATACAGTGCCCAGGAGCAGACAGGATTAAGAGCCTTGCTCAAGTGGCTCAACAGTGGCAGCTTGGCGGTGCTGGGGCTTGAACCTCGGACCTTACAATCAGCAACCCACAGCTTTAACCAACTGAGTCACCGCTGCCCTAATATGAAAGCATGAGCTCATTACCTCCTGTCTGAGGAGCTGGTTGTCCAGCCTTAGTCTCTCCAGCGTTTCCAGATCTTCTGATAATCGGGCATTGCTTTGGCGTAACTCCTGAATGTAGTCACAGGCTTTCGATAGGATTCCACCTTTACTCTGTAAAAGACAAAGAAACGAAGTCACAACAGAGAAGTGTGTCGTACTTATCTTTCCTCAGTCTTTTTTTCTCCTGTGACTGTGGAGTGATCAGACCCACCTGGCTAGTTTTGGCCGAGTCCACAGTGCAATCAGGGATTGTTTTTGACAGCTGGACAATCCAGTTGTTTATCTTGTCCCTGCGTCTACGTTCAACTGTTGAAAGAAAAAGTGGAAAAATCAATGCTAGAAAGGTAATAAATTTATATTAAAGACATTATCTTTGGAGGAAGCATTTAAATGTGTAAATATTTAAACTATGTGCCAAATAATTTGTCGACATGCACTGCTTCAGAACATTGTGGTTAAGCCACGTTCACAGACATCATGCTGAAGGAACATGTGTTTAGCTGAAGAAACTGTTCAGGCTTAAGGCTAAGCCGATGTGCATTTGAAGAATGAAGATCCTGTCCTCTAATACAGATAATTGATGCAACTGGATACACCAGACTATTGTCCATATTGCTTAACTCCGAGCTCAACTCTGAATGCTTCATTACCTTCGTTATGCTGCGCTCGCCGCTTGTCATCTCTTGAAGTGCAAGGTGCCTCCGCCTTACTGTGAAATCAAGGGTTGATGTTTATGTTGATGTTAATGTTTGGGTGAAAAGGGGAAAAAAAATCATCCCTGTTTTAGAGGTCATGCATCAAAATCAGAAGATATGTACCTTTGATTGGCTGTGCCCAACACTTCCTGTGGCGACATCATCACATAGAGTTGGCCTGAGGAGAAAATTAAATCAATACAAAGTTCTGTATCAGGACCACATTTCTAGAACACTAAAGAGTAATATAGATAAATTAAATATAGTTTTATTCTTTTAATAATGATCACATAGGACTACTGTGCTAAATATACTGTTAAACCCAAAATTGTATTCAGTTTTTTTTTTTGCCATATCAGTCTTCTACATAACCCATTTTCTGTTACATCAATCCATTTTTCATTTCCTTATTAAGTTCCACATCTTATGCATAACATCAAAAAGACAAATTTTTTAAGTGGTTTCTACAGGTGATGGAGTTAACTTAAATTGCAAGGCTCAGTTTCAACCCTCCCCCAAAAATAAAAGGAACCCTGTAAGCAAATAAGCGGCTAAGGCATGACTTCAGTATGCAAACACATCTTACTCACCTGCTGATGTAGGCTGCGTGAGCAGCGAATCCGCTGCATGAACGTTGGTAACTATGGTGGCTGGTGCAGTGTCACTGACAGTGGACGGATAATAGTAGTGACCCTCAGTGGCCTCCGTCTCCAGACCCTCAGACTGGGAGTACACAGCCTGCACACATGTTGAATACGTGTCAATTCAAACACTGCGCTAAGAAAAGGAGATTACCAAAAAGAATATACAGGTTATAGTGTGTAAACGTCAAATGTGTGATTTTATGCAAATATTTTGAGAACCATTTTGTGACCAGAGCACTAAACACACACACGAAGAGTATGGTAAAGGTGTACACCACGAGTCCTATATTTATTCATAAATTGTTCTTAGTTAGTGAGCGAAGCGATTAGCAACAGGTTTACCCTTTACCTCAAATGGAGTTCTACACTCATTTAATAATAAGTACATGTATATGAGTATATGGGTTAGGTTGTGTTTTGATACTTCAATTAAGGTTCTGCATAAAAAATGCGGATGAGAAAGATGTGGTTCCAAAGTCTAATTTTTCCATATTATTAAGTCTAAGGTCTAATCTAGGACTAATCGTTCAGCAGTACCAGCACAGCCACGCAGGTCTCCAGCAGTATTGGATCAAGTTCATGTGATGGTCAACCTCTGTATAATAAATTATAGTATGAGTAATGGTCAGTCATAAAGTAATAAGGATGTATTTGAAGATGTATGATGTATTCATTCTGTAATAATGGGTTCTAAGGGCTTTCATGCTGTATCAATTAGGGTTGGGTGCCGAGACCTATATTACCAGTATGTACTAGAACCAAATCAGAACGCAGATTTCGATGCTTCACTTTGGTGCCACTTAAATGCCTGAGCGTTGAAATATTAATCCTCTGGAAAAATAATTTCTCAACTAAGAAAATGCATGATAGTGAGTCGGTAACAGTAATGTTGCAGTAACTAACTAACAGTAAGCATCAGTAACAGAGTGTCCATGTTTTCACATTCTGTGTTTTGTCTGATAAGGAAGTATTGGTTCAGGCACTGGTACCGTTTTAAAAGTATCGATTTAGCACCAGTATCATAAAAACCCAAACGATAACAAATACAAACTTGTTGTGAAGCCAATAATGAGACAACATGGTGCTAGGGACCACAACCCAGTAATAATAATATATTGTTCCTTGTCAATCTGTCAGACAGTAACAATGATGTTTTAAGAGTAACCACCCAGCAATAATAAGTGACCAGGATCAGATCCAGTTACCCGGGTTACAGCTGGTGTCCCGGTCTGCGTTGCTGCAGGGAAGCCAGTAACAACGCTAACAGCTGCAGCTCCATCTGACTGAGCGTCCATCTGCCCTTCAGCCACATGGATCACTCGATATGTCACCTGTCACCAGAGGTCAAGAGGTTAACCTCTATGGACTACATCTCAAAACAGCACACAGATTACAGCACTGAAAAACTTAAGAAGCCAACAAGGTGAGCTGGAACCTAGTTGTTTTTTCACTCATTATAAAACTCATTATAAAAAGTCAATGTCAAAAGGTTATTGCTAGACTATCAGATCTTGTCCGATGTGCTGAAGAGGCAAAGACAAAGCAGTGGTGGACAATTTAATACCATACCTGTCCAGTATTTCCTTCCGTTTTGAACACGTACTTTATTGGCTGTTCAGTAGAAAATGTGGTGGCTGAGTGTATTGCTGTGATAGCAGATGGATCAACAGCTGTAGCAATAGTTCCTTTTACAGAATAAAAAAGAAAAAAAAAATGTTGGTTAGAGCTGCCAAACCGGCTGAACAAGTACAGCAAGTATTCTGCTGAAATGAACCATGTCTTATGGGTAGTCACGTTACACACAGGAAACTTTTTTTTTTTTTTTAAACAGTGGTGCAGCTTTTTACAGAGCTTTGTGAAACGACAGTCCATCATTCTCTGGGAAGGGTAACAGACAAAAAGTCATCAAATGTCAACATGACAGAAACGCATTTTACATTTAAATGGCATACCATCTTCCATGATCGGCACATCCACCTGAGGATCAGGGCTTTTCTGTTGCCTGTAAGAGAAAACGGACATGGCCCTGTTTAAGTGGAAATCAAAATTACAGAAACCATGTTAGTTGATAAACCACATAAACCACCATGTGCAACAGAGGCATCACCATACAGAACAAATTAGCCAGAAGAAAAATAGAAAAACAATCTGGTGCTCTAAAATGTTAATATGTTCTGGTTTAATATCAGAGCAAAGGCAGGAATGCACGTTTCTGTTTACTTTATTACCCAATATAATGGGTGCTGTGTAAAATATATGAATCAGGCCAGCCAGACCTCACCTGATAACTCAGTGCATGATAAATAACCTAGTTATAATAAATAACTTACTACTTCACTTCCTTAAAATATTTCTATCTGAGCTAGCGGGGGATAAACCCACAACTACAGAAACAACTGCTGACTTTTTGTTAATAGACGACATTAATGTGCTACATTTTTCTTGACACAACCACATAGATGTGCTCTCACTGACACAACTAGAAATTCACATCATCACAATGGCTCTACCATTAGAATCAATCATCATTAGCTAGAAGATAAACTGAAACTGGACTGAACAGAAACACAGACTGAAGCTGAAATGCCAAAGCCGGATCTCGATTATCTACCTCTCTGCAGTTTAGCTCCAGAACACCTGGCTCCCATATTTAAATGCTACTTGACGGCTTAATTACCTAGGTCAGGTGTGTTAGGGGAGTTTCAGTTTCCAGTAACCCCTGAAAACTTATGTTGCCAACATGGATATTCTGCTTACATGATAGCTCACTAATTAATTGGAAAACTACAAACTGGATAACCTGTTGTAACTCACAGTTAAATACACTTGGGTCAACTCAACCAAAATAGAAAAAAAAAGTGAACTGAAACCTTTGAGATGGTTAGTGTGCTCATAACTATAACTGCCTTTTGTTGAAAATTGAGATTTTTATGCTTCAGGGTTTTTATTTTTAGAAATGTATACTATAATAAACAAACAGTGGGGATAATGTTCAAACTTTTAAGAACATGATACTACAGCCACACCACCTAATCTCGTTGCAATTCTTTAGAAGAGACTCTGCGCATACTAAAGTTTTGAGTCATCATTAAAGGGATAGTTCGGGGTTTTTTCCAAGTCTATGTTAAATCAAAATTGATGGGTGGACATGTATACCCATACATTGGGTATATAAGTACACCCACCTATAATAGGTCTTGTTCTTTATAAATGTTCTGGCTGTGCACAATGACTATAAAATTTGGCACTCTGGCTGCCAAATCATATTGAAGGCAGTGTTCAGGAGCATGTTCTGACTGGAATAACACAGATTCCAATCAGATTTTGGCAGCCATTCACTTTCTGGCAGCCCGAAAGTATTTTTCAGGGAAAGAAGAGAGTTAAATTTTTCCCAATAACTTCATGTTGATACCAACTTGATTTCTTACTTGAGCTCAGTGGGAATGCAGGAGCTTCATGAGTCTTGGCAGATCTTGGAAAAATGGAAGGCATTTTTGCATTCCAAAACAAGGGTTTTGGAATTTATCCCCAATTACTTACTTACATTGTACAAGCATTCCGGGTGACATTCACGGTTAGTATACTAAGCCTGCACAATTGTGTGTGTGTGTATATACACACACACATACATACATACACACACACACACACACACACACACACACACACACACATACATACACACATACACACATACACAACACATACATACACACACACACACATACACACACACACACACACACATACACACATACATACACACACACATACACACACACATACACACACACATACACACACACATACACACATACATACACACATACATACACACATACACACATACACACATACAGGGTGGACCATTTATATGGATACACCTTAATAAAATGGGAATGGTTGGTGATATTAACATCCTGTTTGTGGCACATTAGTATTTGTGAGAGGGCAAACTTTTCAAGATGGGTGGTGACCATGGTGGCCATTTTGAAGTCGGCCATCTTGGATCCAACTTTTGTTTTTTCAATAGAAACAGGGTCATGTGACATCAAACTTATTGGCAATTTTCACGCTCCTTTATAATGCTTATAATTCTGAAACTTTGTCTGTTCAGCTTTCTAGAGCTTTAATTCTAGAAACTTGACATATACTTTGACATATGCTCCAATACTACAAAGATGCACGTACAAAATACTAGAAATACTGAAACATATAATTAAAAAAAAAAAATGCTATTAAGCCAAAAAACGACAATCAATTATTTCCCTTAACCTACCGCATGTAAGAAGACTGCGTTGGCAAGTGAATGTGAAATACAAATGCAAAGTGCAAACTTTCGTCTTGACATGTTGCATGCTAGCAGATTTGTCTTGTCCAAAAATGCCCTTGGAACCCAGTAGACGGAGGCACTGGGTGTCCTGATATCTTCATATCATGGCCAGGATTGACTTTTTTCAGAAATTTGTGCTACCATGACTTTTCTGTACAAGCAGACTAGATGGGATAGTTTTAGCTCCACAAAGGCATAGATGAGCCTTTGGTGCCGATAATCTTGTCCCCAGTTTACTGGTATATAATTAGTAATCAGTGTTATTCAATTCACCTGGCCTTGGTGGTGTTAATGTTATAGCTGACCGGTGTATACTGCCAGCAGCCCGAGCACTTCAATAATCACAGAATCCATGGGTGGTATACATATGATGTAATGGCCATAAAATGCCCATATGATCATGTATTATGCGTGTTCTGATGACTAAGCTCTTAGCCAAATGGCTGGCTATTCCCTAATTGTTATTCATACACTTTTAGAATAAAAGTTGATTTTATGTTTGGCATTTGCATTTGTACTTTATTGCTGTTATGCCTCACCATGATCTTCGCAAAGCAGTCACTGCCAAGCAAGCTTTCATTCTAATGAACTCTAAAACAGACCCATCAGGGAGATATTAAAAACATTAGATTTGTACAAATCAACTATTTTGTACATTCCTTAACAGAAAGAATGAAATGGCAAGCTCAGAAATAAACACCAATACTTGATAGCAGAAGAGTTAGTAAAGATGAACTCATTTTAAACATTTGGCCAGATCAAGAGCACCCTCCAGGAGATGTATTTAGCTACGTTTACACTGTCAGTTAAATGTGACCCAATTCCGATTTTGTGACATATGTGACACATATCGGATATTTTCTATGTCCGTGTAAACGGGAAAAAAGCGCATGCATTCCGATATTTCGAGATCGGTTTCAGGCCTCCTTCATATGTGGAAATAAATCAGTAAACACTTGAAAGAACGTGTAAACAGACGGTGAGAAAAATTTGATATAGGCAACAAATCAGATTTGGGCATTGAGACCTGCAGTGTAAACGGGGCTTTTGTGTCACAGTCTACATAAAAGTGACTTCAAACGAGTGCACAGGGTTTCCCACAAGAGGTAAACCTCAAAAGCAGAAAGACCACAAAAAAAAAAAAAAAAAAGAGCCTGGACAGTGCTGAACAACTTTCAATGAACGAATGAGACAATGATCAACTTATCAACAGAATGACAGCAAGAAAAGCATTTTTGAAAAAAAAAAGAAAGGATCTTAAGAATCGTGTGGCATGAGCATGTGTCTCTTCTAATCTAACTGGATCCCTTATTTTTGTCTTTGATCTATTTAGATTTATAAAGCTTCAAAATTCATTAGACGACGCTTCACAGTGCAGACGTACAATGAACAGAAGCATACACTGATAGCAGGCCAACGTTTAAAGGTGAAGTAGTGACTATTCTGCAAAGTCTAAGTCAATGACGTGAATCCAGTTGGCCATGGAACTAAAAGCAGGAACTGAAAACATAAAAAGAAAGCCTCACTGATGATGAAACCCAGTGAAGTCTATGGACTCAAAGAGAAAGCTAAGTAAATAAATAAAAACAAGTGCGAAAGCACAGGAGAGAGCTTATAATAGCAATATTGAAATATTGCAATACTGATTAACAGCTCGATCAGTGATGGCATTTAGCCCATTTTTGAATTGGTGGTCATTTAACAAGTTCAGGTGGTCTAGAATGAATCCCGAGGTGATCTTGGTTTTCTATTGTTACTAGATTTTATAATAATTATTAGCTGTGAAGTGGTCTGAGAAGAACCAGCAACTTACTTACTTTGCGAAACATCTTCCATGTTATCATGACAAGGCCAATATAAATATGGAAAGTCAGTTTTTTGAATGAATGAAGGAACTAATAAATAAGAACTACTTTATGGTTGAGCCACAATACAGATAAGAATATTAATGTTTTGATAGAAAGAAATATACTGTACATGTAAACAGAAGGTGTTTAGCAGCAGAAATATGTCACATTGTTTGCACCTCAAAGATTCTTATTGGTGACTATAAGAGATCAAACACTAACTCACTCTGTCTGAGTACAGGATCACTTGAAACATGTGTAGTTCAGCTAATAAAACTCACCCTTTCATTGGTGTCAGGTCTGTCCTGCAACAGTCAAGTCCTTCTCAAAGTTCAGCCTTAATCACTCTATAAGTTCACACACAGCTCCTAAAAAGCACAGACGTAATGGAAGTTCGTTATGACATGCAACACATGTCTGTCATATGTCACATAGACAAAAAAAAAAATAAATAAAAAACCTGTCATTTCTGTACCTCTGTGTTTCATACATGGTGTGATTCAAGACAGTTAGAAATCATATTAAACAAACCGGAATTGAACTGTTTCAGTAAAATGCAAAAACTAATTGTATGAGGAATGTTCGAAGTATCTATCGAAGTCTATCTGTGACTTAAAGCACAGGATGGTGATAAGACTCTTAGCTGTGGTAAAACATTTGAATGGTGAAAACGGTTTAGAGTGGCAGTACACTAATGAATGATGGTCCCGGCCATGGTGGCTCGACGCTCACTGTGGTTGATCCCATGAACATTCAGTAAGTAGAACGCCTGATCCTTGAAAATCGATAACTTTTCCCGGACATGCGGAACACACCCCATTACAGTCCCGACCTCGCACCTGTCAGAGCCATTAAAGGAGTTCCTGGCATAGCAGTGTTTCGATCATGAAGCGGGTTCATGGCTCCGGTGTTCTGAGAACAAGCACTAGTGAAATACTGGGATAAGTGCGTTAGTGTAGCAGGAGATTATATAGAGAAATAAAGGTAGTTCTTACTTTCATATCTGTGTTGTTATTCTGCACAATCAAAAGTCCTGGTTTGACTTGAACACCCCCTCATACTAGGATGTTAGCTCAAGAGTGTTATGACAAAACACCAAATATCCAACTTAGTGCTTTTTAATTACATGCCTATTTAAATGCATCTCACATAAACACTGTAATACACAAATACTGATGTATATCTTATTATTTAGGCAATTTATTCAGAAAAAGCAGCAGAAATATCTAAAGCAGTTTCACGAGTACAAATTTTTCTAAATTTGTACCTCCACTTGATTCTGTGTTAAAAGAGCTATTTATTTAGTGACTTATTTAAACATTAATGTAAAGACCAACAGCTCCAAACCTTCCAGCCTCTCAGCACATCATGGCTGTTAGCATGCTGCTCTTCCTGGACTCTACTGTAGCATTGTTAGCCCTCGGATATTGCAATTAGCTTACAAATGAGTTCACTTTCAGTGTCTACAGATGAACTGAAATAAAATATAAAAAAAAACCGCTCATGGTATCCCGAGAAGCCAATAAGTGTGTGTCTAAAACCCTAACCAACCGGCGTTCTGCAAGTTAGTTAGTTAGCAATGCAGTGTTAGCTGGTTAGCTATCCATCTTTTAAGCAAAAGCTAAAGAAGAAAGCAAGCACACTTAATATTAAAAATGCTTACAATAAATAAAATAAAATAGATAATCTTACATCCTGTCCACTTTACCTGAACTGGAATATCCTTGCAAATGTTTTACGCAAAATTAGCATATGACCTCCCAAAGCAAAACATTCCGGAGTGTTTATGATGTTGTACGCATGCGCGGTCTACAAACCTTTCAACAAACCGAAGTTCACAAAAAGTCCACTTGAGGGCGCAAACACCAAACTATTATTTCAGCCTTATTTATTGATTGATTTTAAGCCCATTATTATTATTATTATTATTATTATTATTATTATTATTATTATTTTATGACAGTTTATACACTTTCTATTTCAACATCAAGCAAACAAACATACAAATATATATTAACTGTCTCTAAAGACAATTTGCCTTTTTTTTTTTTTTTTTTTACAAATTGTTTTGTTAATACGGAAATTAAAGGGTTTTCAAATTTACGATTATCTCCTCACAATTCACTACATTTCCATTCTGTGTGTGGAATGAAAGAAAATCCAGGCTGCGTTCCATTTCGATGTCTACTTCACAGTGTGCTTCCTTCTTCCTGCTCCGTTTGCAGGGAATGTCGGTGAAGGGGACTTCCCCCGACAAAACTCCACCATTCGGAACACCCTGCGATGTCACGAGCGCAGACGTCACCTCCTCCATGCGTTCCCATGGTAATATAAGCATCTCAAAAACCTGTCACTGATGCTGTGAAAATTTCACACTAAGGACATTAAATATTGAATATTTATTGAAACAAAAACTGATACCGTTATAAAACATACACTATTAAAACGTGTATAACTTGTAAATAAATTAGACCTATTGATTAATAATACAGTAGTTGATTAAATATGTACAGAGATTTATTTTTACAGATTACTAGCCTATAGAATACCAATGATTTCCTGATAAAATTAAAATGTAATATTTTGTGTCCTTTTAATATGATGTCATCCTCGATAATAATGGTAATAAATATATAAATACTTTTTCGAGCTCCACTTTTTTCACGATCCAGTGAGACGCAATGACTGATGGGAAGAGAATGAGCAGTAGCATATGTGTATGTGTACATTGTCTATAAAGATTACCACTGTTGAGCAAGGCTTTTAACCCTCTCCAGGGGCTTGTATTCTGGCTGACCCTGCGCTCTAACCCCAGCTTCCTAACAGTATCTGTGATGTTCTTAATAGCTCTCCTGTAGTGAAGTCCCCTGATTCCCTAGATCTTGAGTGCTCTGTACCATGACTTGCATGCAAAATATCTGCCTCCATCCTTAATGGGGATGCAATGAGTCCTAACCTTGTTTTGGCATTCTCTTGTCAGTCTCTCATATTTGGCTACCTTTCTTTTGAAAACCGGTCAAACTAGATCCAGTCTTCCTGGGAACAGCAAATTCTAGCAGGACAAAATGCTTTGTTGTTTCTGACACCAGAATAAGGTCTGGCATGAGCATGGTTACTTCAGTGGTGCCTTGGAATTTGAGCTGTCTACCTTGGGCTGTTGAATAGAGCCATCCCATCTCTGCCTAACATGGGTGCCTTCTCCCCAACTTTAACAAAGGCGATGGTATGGATTGCCACTTGCTGTTGAAAATCCCCCTGTGCTAATGACCTTTGCAATGGCTCTCAGCACCTGGTCATGATGTCATCGGTAGTGTCCCTCTCCAAGTGCCAGTGGATTTAAAAAATATGATAAAAATGACAAACCATTTTTTGCTTTTACTCAATGAGGTGACCAGTGTCATTGTTCACATCCTAGAAGAATGATTAAGACTGGATAGATATGTGCATGTTTGACTTTCTTACTTATTGTTACGTCTTCAATTGTTCATTTACATGTTATTAACATGTTTGGCATTTGGCAGGTGCCCTTATCCAGAGCAACTTACAGAAGTAACTTTTATGCAAAATTACTTTTTATTTGTGTTTAGATATTCCAATGGATTGCCAAAGTGGCAGTCACAGTATCATAGCCTATGAAGTTTATCCAAGATGAAATTACTGTTACTTGAAAATTTAAGTGAGGAAAAAACATTTCCCCTCTTATATGACCTCATACAGTAGAATATACTGCTGCTCTGGCTTGCTGCTGTTCTGTGGTGGGGCGTGGCTCATCAGTAGTTAATTTCCATATACACTAAAACAGTGCATTTAAGCAATGAATAAAAAAAGCATGATCTAATTGCCATTTCAGCTGGAGCATTAACAAACAACCTTTGTGCTGCTCTGAGACTTGTGTTATTTTGTTACAGAAATAGTAATATATGGGCCCTTTAAGGAGTCATTGTCAATATACTGTATACTTCTCATCTTGATACTGGCTGACTAGTTCACAATAAGTCTTTAAAAATGTATTAAGCAATAATTGATATTCAAATATCTTAATATACAGTAAATGCTAAGAGATTTTCCTACCCTATTATAATTAAACTTGTCAAAATGTTCAGGACAATTATCCATCTAATTCATTCAGTGGTTATTTCATCAGGTGAACCTATAGTATAGACCTGAAAATATAGCATAAACCAACCAGCTAGGAGGAATATAAATATTCCCATGTTGGTCTGCTCAAGCTGGTAGACCATCTTTGACAGTTGGTAAAGGCTAGATCAAAGAGATCACAATAGGACTACCAGTTAATGGATATTATTTGAATGGTGGTCTATGCTGCATACAGTAATGACATTTAAGCACTGCTTCCCTAGAAACATTGAAGACACACTTCATATTGTATAATACATAAATATTAGGATTGTTGATTAAATTTATTGGCGTAAAACTGACATTTACCGAAATCTTAGCCGCAGTAATAAATTTGAATGGTGCAAACATTTTAAAGCAAGCTGTACATAAGTCCTGCTGTCGGTTCCGTGAACATTAAAAAAACTTGCCACAAACTTGTGGACTCTATGGAAACTGTACACAATCATTTACAAACACCACTTGCACATTACAGGCTCTTCTGCTGGAAGTTATTGCCACACTTATTTCCAAAGACGTGATGTGGTTGCAAGCAAGGCTGACACGATGAAGAGATAAGTTGCTATGGCAATTTCTTTCCTTTCACATGCTTCTTGCTCAATCCCACATTCCGTTTAGAATAGTGATGCTTTTCTATAAAGACAAAAGAGACAAGCACCCGCTTATCAAAACCCCACTCTGTGCCACACCCCCTCCAAACATCCAGTGTGGCTCGACCACACCCACTAGCTGTCAGAGTACTTGGAAGCACTTGGGATGTTTCAAGGTTCTTTGATGTCCTGGCACACAGGCCACTGAATGTACCCCTGGCTGTCTGAACAGCTGAGTCACTGGCTGTCTTCAAAAGATGACTAAAGACCTAAAGGTCTTTACACAAAGCACTTGAATAAGCACTTTGTTAACTTCTTTAAAGAGAAACCAACAAAAGCATCATCATCATCCTGTGCAAACCTACCAAGTAGGGTTTTCAAGCAGATGGTACTTTAATTTATGACCTAGCGCACCAGGGCATTAGGATGTGCTTTGACAGAAACTACAAAGCACTTGTAGCTCTGGAAAAGAACATCTGCCTTAATGCTTTGAAATTTGAGTTAATTGAAGAAAACCATTAAACAATCTCAATCATGAGTGATAACGATGACATTTTGCTGTACGCTTTTAGCTAATTAGCAATCTACAAGATGATGAGCATGCTAAGCGGAGTGTAACAATGATGATGATGATACCGCAAATGATAGCGAAAGACTAAACGCCCCATGAGCGCTGTGGTTAATGCAGGAAACCAGAATGAAAATAAAATAAACGTCAGTGAAATAAGCCAAATAATTTTAACTTCGTCATGCTACAAGCAGTTTGATTTTTGATTTTCTATTTAATTGTGTTTGTGTGAGTAAATGTAAAGTAAATGTTTTAAACTTTTAGCTTTTCCGATGCTATTAGAGAGATATTTCTTGAATATGGCACAAAAAATGCATTTTATTTCTTTAAACAAGCTCAGACAAGCTACATAAGTCAACCACTTGCAACACATCTAAATAAATCAACAATATAATGGTATTGAAACATAAAAAAATAGTTTTTGGAATGCCAATTCATACATATATCAACACAATCAAACAGTATGCACATGCTTCACATTGAGTATATCTAATATGGTATGTAATATGATGTAATACAGCATGCTGTAAGACGCCACAGCTAATACACAGAAAATCCTAGCATCAACAGCGATTTGTCACCAATATAGACTACAGAGGTGAATAGAAATAAAGACTACAGGCACTAGCCTCATCATTTGAAAGCACTTAAAGTTTAGGAACGGGAGCAGGAGCAGGAGCAGATTGTTTCTTCAGTGCAGGGCGGAAACTCTGGCTTCACTGCCACGACCTGGCCAGCAGTCAATGTTTAAAGCTGTATTACTCTCCAACATTCATCCCGATGGCTCACAGCAACCCAGACAGCACAGGGAGGACAAAAGCCAACAGCAGAATTGCACCACCGTGCATCAGAGTATTGCCAGCAGAGCAGGTACTCGTCTTTTCTGAAACAAACAAATAAAACATGTTTGCATAACGATAGCATCAGGGCATCATTGTGTTGAGCATGGCTAATTTGCAACAAGAAAGCACTCTCATGAATAATGTGTTTATGTTTTACAGTGCACTTCCTGCTGGACGCAGAATGACTCATGGGTTTTAATCGACATCTTTTTTTTCATGACATTAATGCAAAATCCAATTATGCCGAGATAGACCAACAGATCAGAGAGCGTGTAAGCCAGAAAGACAAAGAAATGGGTGATGCCGAGAAAAAAAAGGAAACAAGAGGATAACACAAACCAGATTTGGCAAACCGAAACAATAAAAGACCACTGCATTGACCTGACAGTCAACATCCATAAAAGTGATTGTAAATCTTACCTTTTTCCACCTTTCTTCCCAATGTAGTAGGCTTCTCGTAGTGGATGGTGCAGTTGTACATCTTGCCCTGGTCTTCTGAAAAAGCTGCCCGAGTCAACACACATTTATTCTCTTCGAGACTGGCTTGGCCTGGATTTTTAATGGTAGGATCCACAGGTTTGGAGCTGTTATTAGTAGTGGCCACTATTTTTTTATCTGCTTCAAAGGTACATACAGGTGTCATGGTCTGCTTTTCTGGAGTGAACTCGCACTCAATCTTTAAAGTTTGATCTTCAGTTAAGCAGGCTTTAAACAGGTTTATGCTCTGAGAGGTGGCCATGCCTACAGAACAGTGAGACATATTATTTCTGTGGTTAGCCAAAAATCATCCTATAAGTCTTATAAATTCTGTGATTTGAAAAAAAAAAAAAAAAAAAAAAATATATATATATATATATATATATATATATATATATATATAATTGAACCCAGGGCTTCCTCATGGCATCGGAGAAACCTACCACTGAGCCATCAATAACCTCTCTTACAAACATTATGAAAAAGTAATGAAATTACAAATTGTTAAATAATGGGCCAATTACACAACTCTGATGTTGATTGTTTTTTTATATATATATATATATATATAAGGCCAAGCTCTGCTTGCTTTCTGCTATATATTTCCTCATGCAATATGGTTTACGCAATATAGAAAACCAACTGTTGTCAGAGATTGGGCCATTCTTTTCTGTTAACCGTTTAATAAATGATATTGTGTAGCATAATTATGTCATGTAGCTTTTATCCTGTTGATGGAAGGAAGTATAGTGTCATTACCCAGCAGACAGAATGAAGCAAGGATCCTGTAATACATCATTGTGCCTTCTGAAACCTGGAGAGGAAGCACAGCAAGGCCTGCAGATTAATATATTTTGAAGACAAAGCGATGACACATGCACAAAACAGAAAGCTGGGCGGTAGCAGAAATTTAGTGTCACCCCCGGGGCTGATTTCTGTCCTCACCGTTTCCAAACGATTCACGAAGATGTTTGGAAAGATGGAAAACGGTATCAAACCTGCAACACTGCATCACTGTGTGAATTTGCAAGCGTGGTTTATTGCAGGATTGCTTTAAAGTGTTTGATGGGTGGGGTCGTCCCATGCTCCTGGTTCTTAAGTCAATGTAGAAACTACATAAAGCATGTACAATGTATACTTTGCAGTCATCTTTCTTTACCAGAAACATAAAAAAATTGCTTTTTAACAACAACAACAAAAAATTACATATAAAAAATCGGACAGGTTATTTAAAAGAGTGTAGGGATTTTTGAAGCTCCTATACCTTTTAATTAAAAAAAAAATCTTGAACATGATTAAGGCATTAGTTTTTAAAACGAATGTAATAAACAAAAATAAACAAACAAACAAACAAACAAAAGGGAAAAAAAGAAAACCATCACAAATGCTGTACATTTAAACATTTAAAAGCTTATTAAATCTGTTAGAATGTAACATCTGATGCAGACATCACCTAATAACGGTCCCTAAGCAAAACACAAGGCTGAAGTAAAATGAGTAGATGGCACAGGATGCTACGCAGTTTAATTAACCACCAATTTCCACCTATTCTGTCTTACTTTTCGAGATTTGCTCCTTTAATAAAAGAGGTCTTATACGTATACTTACCGTTTTTTTCTGTCTGTATGATGTTTTATGTGCCGGTGGAGGAGAAGAAGTAGCTCTGGTCCCGCTCGTGCCTGACTTGCGATAGCGCTGTAACGGAGACGCGCACGACAGAAATAAGCGCGCGGGCGCGCGTGCGTAACGCGCTGTGTCATTGTACAGAAGCACCGAGACCCTCTCCCGCCCTCACCGGCTACCCGTGCAATAAACATCTCAACACTGGATATCAGACAACGTACAGCAAAGCATCAAATGCATAAACAGCTACGCTTATTCCACTCCATAATGCTTCAGAAATTATGGAACATGCCATATGCTGAACATCATCACGTGCCTTCATGGGACTCCCTGTCTTTTTAGAAGATGACGGTTCGTTCTTCAGAAAGTACATGATGCTTTCTTTCTGCTTGTGGTTTACTCTTGTAAGCTTTAAACATCAACGCCACGGAAATGTCAGGTGCTCATGGCAGTAAAAACTCTTCAGGTGGGGGGAGGGGCGGGGGGGGGGTTTCTGGTACTTTCTAAAAAGGTAGTAACACAGTACACGTCTTCCTGCACTGTCTATTTTGCACATATAAGGTATAGAAGTTTGGCCATTTCGATTTCTGGAGAGGAGAGGAAGGAAAACAAGGCACTCAGATCAATACAGCCTGATTGCATTTACAGGCCAAGTGGGAATATGCACGCAAAACAGAAAGCTGGCCTGTTATCAATAGTTTAATATCACTCCAGGATGATTTGTGTTTGCAAACCACATTGTATGAAGCTGCAAACATAGTCAAACACAGGAAACCTGTGGGTTGCTTCAAAGTACACAAGCGTTGGAAGGGCGGGGCTGTCCAAGGCACCAGATTTTTAAGATAATGTGGAAATCACATAAATGATCAGAACTGGACATGGAGCAATCGAAGAAGGTGGTCAGGTCTGATGTATCATGCCGGAAAAGGCAGTGTAATACTCTGGGCAAAATTCTGCTCCAAAAGCCGTCCTCCAGAACCTGAAGTGGATTTTACAAAGCATTCAAGGTGTTGATGGAGCGTCCGTGGGATGTGCTGGACAAACAAGCAAAATCCATAGAGGCCACACCTCACAACTAACAGGAGTTATCTGCTTATGTCTTGGTGACCGATACCACAGATACCACAGCACATCTTTAGAGGTATTGTGGCATCCAACGGATTTTAGTGGCACAAAAGGACCTATGTACTGTACACAGTGTTGGGCAGGTGGTTTTAAAGTTGTACCGGGTGCATGTGTTAATATGAACAGACGTATTATGCATACGTCTGTTCTTTTTTTTTTTTTTTTTTTACAATTTCTCTGTATAATATAAATATTTCTGACAGCTGGATAGTTCCTGTTATGAAGTAGTATTTCTGGTAGTATTCCTGTTAGTTCCTATTATGAAGCCTAAATGAACTTAAGCCTTATGTGAACCCTCACTCACCCACTCACTCATTGTGTATACCGCTTAATCCTGTATTCAGGGTCGCGGAGGACCTAGAGCCTATCCCAGGAGACTTAGGGCACTAGGCGGGGTACACCCTGGACAGGGTGCCAATCCATTGCAGCGCACACACACTCACACACTACAGGCAATCAATTTTGGGAAAACTAAATAGCCTAATCTGCATGTCTTTGGACTGTGGGAGGAAACCCACCAAGCAAGGGGAGAACATGCAAACTCCATGCACACAGAGAAGGGAATAGAAAAATGTATATCAGTGTTATGCCCCTTGTAATTGATCAGTTAAACATTTGTGGAAAGAACAGATACGCATTAAAAGTCAATTGAATGTCCATATGTTTTAAGGCAAAGTAAACACACTTTTTTTTTAATTAGGTAGTTTTGGTGTATAGGTTAACAGCAGTCACATACACTGATCGGCCATAACACTAACACCAAGGCCAGGTAAATTGAATAACATTGATTATCGATTATATACCAGTAAACTGGCAGCAGGATCATAGGCACTCTGTCTGATTTGATCCCACAGAAAAGCCCAAATTGCTGAAAAAAAAAAAAATAATAATAAAGTAAATGCTGGACATAATAAAGGGTATCAGAACACCCAGTGCATCACAGCCTGCTGTGTATGGGGCTTAACTAGCAAAGAGTTCAAGCTTATCAGGAATATAAGGTCTTTAAGTTCTCCAGATCTCAATCAGATTGAGCATACATGGGATGTGCTAGACAAACAAGTCTGATTCATGGAGGCCCCACCCCACCACTTACAGCACTTACTGAATCTGCTTTTAACATCCTGGTGCCAGATACCACAGCATGCCTTCAGAGGTCTGAGGGTTGTTTTGGTGGCACAAGGTGAACTACACAATTTTGGGCTTAGTGTTTTGGGTTTTAATGTTATGGTTGATTCATGTAGGCTCACAAGACACACACATAACACATTATATGTTGTATTCTATGTTGTGAGTAGTGAATTTCATCCTTGAATTTGATAGCCTTAGTGATAGTCTGTGTGCTATTTGCCATGTCCATGCCAGAACTGGTGTCCTACAACCCTACCCAAAACATCACTCAGCCTACAAACACACATAACAACATGTAACAATCTGTCTAGTTGTTGTTTCTTTAGGAAGCATGCAATCACAGCATGGGTGTGATCATTTATGTCTGAATCACTGGTGCGGTTATATTTAGTACAAACCAAGATCTGGGCTGTAGTTAGTAGTTAGATAGTTAATTCTTTTTTTAATTTTTTTTTTTTAGTAATTATAGGAACTTGATTAGAAGATGCTCTACAAAACCTTAAACTAATAATAAATGTATTATACAAATGTGTTGTTTAAAAACATATATATTATTTGTGCTGAAAGTCATTTTTCATATTCATTCAATATGTACTGCTGCATATATTGTATAAAATGACCTCCTCATTCCACTCCAAATAACAAAGTTGCACACATGTATACCATGGTCTACAATATGTTTCCTCATCTATAACCATTGCACTCACTGTACATAACCCTTCTCTGTATATATATATATATATATATATATATATATATATATATATATATATATATATATATATATATTTTTTTTTTTGTTATACTGTATATCGTTCTTCATTGCACTCAATGTATATAATCCCTTCTAAATATAACCCTCTCTGTGTACAGTTAAATATAAGTACAGTATACATATGCAAACTATTTATTATAGTATACAATATCTTCTTACTGCATACATCAATATTATTGCACTCTTTGTACATAACTCTTCCTCTGTATATACTGTTTACATGCGAATTCTTATCATAGTGTACAATACCTTCCAATTGTACCCACTTATGATTCATTTGCTCATTTGCACTCATTATATTACCTTTCTCACTGTACAATGTTTACATATGGAAAATTTTTTTATCATGGTATACAATACCTTCCTTACTGCACCACTTATAATAATTTGCTAATTTGCACCCATTGTAAATTATTTACCTTACTATATATTATTTATATATGCAAATTATTCTGCACTGTAAAAAATGCACTTCTGGTTGGATACTAACTGTATTTTGTTGTCTTGGACCTACATGTGCAGCGACAATGAAGTTGAATCTAATCTAATCTAATCTAATCTAATCTAATCTAATCTAATCTTTAGGAAACTTTTATTTAACATTCATTGCATAGTCAGCTGTACTTTGCAAAGTTTTTAGGACAGATAGAGAGGGTTAAGTATTTATAAGGTTTCTTAGTAAAAAATCACAACCTGCTTTTTTTTTTTTTAATGTGATAATGTGAGAAGAGGACATAATTTTAAAAGGAACTTAATGTCCCAATGACGTTCCACATAAGTAGGCATGAACCAGTATGACAGCAATTGTTGGCAAGTCACTGTGATATAAGCAAAATAAAACACTCCTGGGATGTGCTGTTGCTTGAAAATAATTCACTTTGGAATGATATCACGCCACCCTGGTGTGGGATATTTTTTTTTACAAATCCTCACAATATGTCATGTATAGCCTACATATTTGGGACCCACCCTGCTACTTTAACTTTTTTTGACACACTGATATTCTATATACCTAAAATACTGCTTTTTTTTTTAAATAATTTGTTTTTAAAAAGAGGGATCATAAAGTATATCAGCTGTGATGTCAAACTTTAATCTTCATTAAGTGTTCATTCACTTTGTACAGTTGGAATGAAACACTAAGTACTTCATCTGACTGATCTTCCATTGATTTGCTTAGTCTTGTAGATGTTTTGCATTCATTCTCAGCAGACTGTCATGCATCCAGAACCTCAACTTCCAGCACACACACCAACTCACTTGATTCTTATAAATGCTGTTTGCTGATTCAATTACCTTTTCCAGTTTACCATTTCCAGTCGTGATACCCTTGATTGACTTTGTACATTAAAGTTTGGTCATCTTCAATTTGGAGATGTCCTGCATGTATGTGACAGATTACCTTTAGTTCTTCACTCAGAAGGGGGTCTCTGAGCACAATGAGAAGGAGAACACCTGCTCACACTGAGGCAAGCATACCAAAGCACAAGCAAATATGCACAGTGGTTCTGCACCCTGCCAACCAAAAGTGGATGGAATGAGCTGGAGCCTACTTTGGACAAGGCTCAAAAACAATAAGCTCATGGAACTAGCATGTAAGAAAGAACAACTCTCCATCAATGAATTCATTGATATGCCCATCCACCTAGACTACCTCTCCAAAAACTGTCACTTCACACCAGTCCACAGCCAAGTATAGAACAATCCCCTGCTGAGCCTGTGCGTCTCAAAATGGATGAGAGTGAGCGCTGTGTTTATACTGTGATAGCTCTCAATACCAATCCTTCAGATATTTTAATTCCTTCCTTTTGAATCACTTAGCATCAAAGAACATTAAAGCTGACTCCATGTCTTGTATTTATCCAGCAACACCCAAAGAACCCTCCGTAGAAAACATACTGCCAGAGTCACGTTTTGTCGAAGCAACAACATCTACTTGGTAGGAACCCTCTAGCAAATACCTCAGGTGATGTAAAGTTGTTCTGCTCCAACTCAGAGACCAACTGATTGCCTGGGCCCGCACAATCTCTAGTTGCACTCACTAGAACATATCAGGTTCTCCAAGAGAATATAGAATATTGGTCGTCTGACATGCTCTCTGACATCCACCATTTTTCTTGCTCCCATCCGCACTAGCTGTTGGGATACTTCCTTCACCTCCACATCCTTGGCCAGACATATAGATGATTATTCTCTCTTTCAGAATGATGCTACCACTCTGGACATAGTCAGTCATTTCACATAATCACTATGCCTCATCCCAGTACCATGTCCTACCCAGACCATTCCAAATAGCCTCTCTTCCAAACACCTCTGAAGTTACTTTGCCACACCAGAGGACATATTGAGTGACTGGGAACACAATTTAAATCAGGTATGTGGGAGAATAAGGAAAATTGGGCTCACTTCATTTTGGTGTGTTCTCCAGTATCAACCAGCACTGTTTCCATGGTGAGCCAACCCCAATGACTCACCTGCCATGCACAGCTGGTACCTGTAGAGTAATTGCTGTGGAGACACCAGTGTATAAGCCAAGTGATTGAGTGTGCCTTTGCATAACCAAGGGGTGCAGATAATTATCCCTCATTTCATTGGCCACTGCAAAATAATCTAAAAGGAGAATGATGTCACCCCTTTCTCAGACCTGACACAACTGCTTTGGCATGTATGTGCGGGAATCAACACCTAACTACATTTACCAGAATACAGCATATTGGTCATTACTAATTTCTACTTTGTATTGATGCGTCATCTGCTTATTATACCGTACTATTCCGTCTACAACAGACTGCTCAGACATTACACACTGCACACAGTGCTATTTATTTTTACCATTTTTTGCACCCTTGTTCACATACTACACATTACACACTACTATACTATATTATACTATACTACACTACACTACACTATAATATACTATACTATACTATACTATACTAAGGATCTTCATTTTACCTATATAATACTTAGGTAAAGGTACTTTGACATGCTTAATGCATAAGAGTTCCCTAATACTGTATATTCTCCATGTTTTGTGTATGTGTGAGTGTGTTTAGCTGTTTATCTGCAGACATCTGGATATTTGAAGTAGTAATCTAAAATGATCAAATCAAACTGACTATCATGTAGATATCTCACTGCCCACTTTCTGGCAAGCTGCCTCAGGGGCTGCATGTGGCATGAAGGGCTGTTCATAGTTGCTTGGCAGCAGCTCTTGATAGAGAAGGCATGATTACATCAACATCATCATCTGTACATAATTTCTGAGACCAAGCCAATGAATTTAAATCTTTGAATGTCTTTGTGATCCACAAAAAGCTGCAAGATTCATTTTGGTATACATTTGTTAAAGTCATCATTAAAGAGCAGCATGTCTCTTATAGGCCAATATGACTCAACTAAAAGTGGATCATTGTTCTTTCTTAGTCACCATCCAACGTGGTGCAGGTGTTTTAGTGACTTGTTTTAATGGGGATGAAACCCTCCAAGTTTGTCTGTGATGCTAAACACAAATGTGTGTTCAGTAATTCTTTAGAGCTTATGGCCTTAATTCTGTTACAGATTTGTCAGTGTCTCTTTATTGGACTTGTCTGCCCCAAAGTAGTGTCTTCCAAAAAAGACTCTCATTTTGGGCAGTAATTTGGACTCTAATTTCAGTTTTTAATTTCTCTCTCTCTGTGTGTCTGTCTTGGTGCACAGCATAAAGTGCTTCCAGGAATTTATTAATTTAGGGCTTTCAGGATTTTCATCCAAGCCATTTGCAGAAAAGTACAAGCTAAGTCTCTGTTTACATGGCGGTGGTGGTGGACAAAATTTCTCCATTTTGTATTTGGAATAGTCTACCAGTTGTTAGTAACTGAAAGGCTCTTTTACTCACGGAATGCAGGCTGCTTACTGAAATAAGGATCACTTTCTTTTGCCCAAGTGTCTGCTAATCATCTCATGTAATGGAAACATCTACGCCCTTCAACATGTTAGTCATTGGGTTTTTTTTGTTGTAGCAGTGGTATATTTGTGCATGACGTTTCAGTGATGTGCATCTTCCTGTAGCTCTTTTCACGTTAACACAGGTCTATAAACCTTGAACAAGATCTGCAGGGTTTTATAGCACACTCACATTTGATGTATGTGCATCTGTGGGTTACCTCAGAGAAATATATTCTGCCAAATTTCTGCCGGTCTTAGTTAAATATATTTGAGGGCTGTACGGTAAGTAATGCAAAAGTGGATAAAACATTTTATAACTGATATAGGTGGTTCAAATTGCACATGTTGGTAGAGTAAATAGTTTGCCCCATCGTTGAACCAAACTCTTGATCCCTCTTTGAAAATCCCCTTTGACACAGTAGAAGGTCTTTTACTGCACTGCAGAATGCTTACGGAAATGACACCCCTGACAAGCGTAATGTGCACAGATAGATGTAGAACTTTAAAGAAAGGCAAACCAGCCCTGGAGACAAACCATGCAGTGTCAACAGCGACATCTTTTCAAAGATGATTCGAGAATTGCATTCAACAATGGTGCAAATATATAGAAAAGACCCACATGTGCAATTTGAACAACCTACAGTATGTCAGTTATTAAAAAAAAGTTATGTCCACTTTTAATACAATCCGTGTATATAATGTAATTAGGTGTGTGTTTTAGTTATCTTTGGCACTCTGTTTGATATACCTATTTACTTAAAGTATCTACCTAAAAGTCCACCCTGAATATGATTTTCTATCATCAATATATGTCTGATTGTGTTCAGTTGGCTTCAATTGTGCAAAAAGTTTATAATTACATTTTGAACTAATTTTGTTAATGGCTCCCTGCATCACAAATGCTGATAGCTGTGCCAGTAGAATTTAGCACTTTTTTTTATTGCTACCTTATAAGAAAAGCAGAAATACAGCAGCACTTTAGTCATTACCTTTGTCCACTTCTCTCCCTTCCACTGTGCTTAAACAGATCAGGTTCTAAAGCTTCCAGTTTTCATACTAATCATCCAACCCTGCCAACCATCAACGCCACTGTGCATGTTTCGTCATAGACAGGTGACATATTTGACGTATTGCATGCTGGAACATAAAGTCTCTCTCCAGTGTTTATTTCTACGTTGGAATTCTCATTAGTATGGTTTTTAATGTCATTGTGAATTTTTAATAATACGACTTGCTCTTCAGTTAATAGAGAAAGCTTACTTTCATATGAGGTTGCAATGTTTTTTTTCTCCTATTAAAGTTACAATGCTAGCACCATTGTACATCAGCAGCAAGCAACAAGGTCGGACCAGTGTCAGTAAGCGCGCTGCAAATATTTAGGCATATTTAATGAGCTTTTTGGGTTTTACACGGCTATAATTTGTTTCCCAACAACGCTACAGCAGGATTTCATTAAGCAGATGATAACAGGACACATTCTAGCCTACGGTTCCTTTATTTCTCACTGCATTCCAATACATTCCAAGACTTAAAAACATAAAATGTACATAAAGTGTACATAAAATGTGGTGTTTGTATAAAGGCAGACATTTGATTTAGTGCAAAAGATTAAAAACCAACAAAACATTGCATAAGCTTTGTACATAATAGTTCCTACATATGACAGGCAAATATAAGCAAAATATAAGCATTGCACATAATAGTTCCTAATTATGATGAAAGCATGAGACAGTCACGGGTTGTGCAGAAATTCTCAGCCATTTTAGGTCACATCATCATTCCAAATTTGACTAAATGGGTTCTGTGAGCAGTTTCAAGCATTTGCTTACATGTAACACATCTTGTCTTGCATTTACTTCTATTTCTATCCTAACCTAGAACATTATGCACCAATTTCTATAGTGACCTAAATGTGCCAAAAAAGCATGTGCAAAAATGTGCAAAAGCAGTTCAATGTGCATGAGTGCATTACGGAAGACATAAAGACTCTTATAAATCTATATTAATAAATTATTGCATTACATATGATATATTAATATCTAATGATTACATGTATACCCAATGATGAAAGCACAGTTTTGCGCTCTACATTAAGGGGTGAGGCAAAAGCTGGAAGACAATTAGCATTAGCATGAATTGCATCAAGAAGCATTGAAATGCATGGTGCTATGAATAATTCATAAGGATCAGTGCAAGCAATAGTTAACATTAACATTTAAAATTACCTCACTCTGGTGTTTTTACAGATTATTAATATATCAAAAATTAAATAATAAATCAAAAAGATAATTTAATATTTAATAAATCAAAAAGATATTTGTAAAAGAATGCAAGAATAAATAACAGGAGTGTATTATACAGTAAATTTTTGAAATATGACACTAGAGTAAAATGTAAATTAATTCTAGGATTAGTGGTAACTAAACTAAGCTGTGTGTGGTTTGACAAGGAAAAGCACATTATACCGTACATATGGTACACACAATGGGCATCATTTATCAATCTGGATATGAATGCAAATTCATAAATACAGAAGCATTTACAAAAAAGATGAGGTATTTATAAAAGTCCTGTTTGTTCATAAAAACAAATTATATACTACAAGAGCTCCAGATTTTGTGTAAATTTACTTCTAAGGAGAGTAGTTAATAACCAATAACCTTGACCTTGATCACCTATTGGAGAAGGACTAAAGTTTCCACGTAGTGTATATTCCTACATCATGCTCAGCGTTCCTGCTCTGTATTCATCAGTACCCTGACCAGGATCAAGTAGTTACAAGTGATGACTAACTTTTTCATTAAGATAAGAGAAATGCCATATAACATTGGGTGTGCCTGTAGTAGACGACTCACTGAATGGCTCAGTTGCCTCACTGGAAAGTTTAGCATGCAGCACATACAGTATAGGTCTGCTTGTTAACTATTTAGTTATTGTTTTGTTATTTTTCACCTTGGCAGCTTTGTCTTACACTGAGGTTTGCAGCTGCCACTAAGGCTACTTTAACACTGGGCATGACTGATCTATACCATGCCCCTGTACAACTGCTTTCCTTTCTCTCTCCCAACTGGCCAGAGTTCACATTAGTATTAATACTGTTCCATTCTTGAATGCACTCGTCTATTTATTCTCTCAGATAATGTAGATGACAGGTAGTCTGTGAGTCAGCAATAAACATAAAACGAGTACATAGAGTAGGTGGCGTACATTCACCCTGTGCCAGGTATTATAGATATTTCGGTAAAACTGTCAAGCGCAATTATTTCACCTGTCTGTCTATTTCATGTACTTTGCAACCACAGAGACCTTAGAGGAGACAGACAACAGTGATGGATGTCTGGCTTTTAAACAGTCATCCACTTCTATGTCTAGGCACAGTTGGCTTTCATTTTTGATTTGAGCCATGACTGAGCACACCTTTTCAAGTTGCCCGGGCACAGTAAGAAGTGTTTCAGTTAGAGAAATGTACCGAACTTTGGGTAAAGTGTACCAGGATCCGTGCCACATCCCGTAGTGTGAAAGCAGCGCAAATTTAAATCAGCTCTACTGTGAATGTGAGTCGTAATTCATGGATGGTTGGCATTTAACAGCATCTATATCTGAGTACAAAGAAAATCTGTGTTACAAAGATAAAAATTTTAAGTTCTAATGAAATAATTTACAGTACACACAATTCTAAGAAATTATTGAGAAATGATGCCCAATGTGAATACAATATAGTAGTACAGTATAATAATACATATAATATGGAAGTTGGTCTCAGGCAAGCAGGTGTTGAAAGCTTGCACTTGTGTTCTTAATGGATTTTATAAAGATAGAAATACAGTATGTCAAAATAAGATTGTCATTGTCTATCTAAAGAAAAAGTAGAACAAGTGAGATTTTTTCACAGTAGTTGCTTATAAAGTCTAGCAACTAACATTTGATGTGGTGATAACATATAATTGAGACTATTAAACTAGTGTGTTATCACTAGTGTGTTCTGCATGTGATTATCATTAGAACCACATGAGGACACCATGATGCTTGAGGACTTGACCCAGTGCTGGTCACGCTCACAGAAGGCCCATAGAGACAGGAAGTGAGATAGTAATGGAAGCAATCCACAATGTAGCTTGGGCTACTACATTCAAAGCGGAGCAAACTAGCAGATATCCTACAAAACAGTGGAGGAGAAAGTGAAGTCAGACAGAATAAAATAAATGATCATAAATGTTTTTTCTCACACTTATGAACATGAACAAACATTTTAAAACTCTCATAACTCATATACAGTACACTGCACTCACTTTGGGTAAAGGACATGCTATTCTCTTTCCAGGTGCTTCCCTGATACACCCTGCAAGTGTAAGTGTATGCTCGATCGTCTGACATAGGCATCCAGGTGAGACGGCAAACGTTGGGGGACACCAGTGTGACATTGGAACGACGTCTGGTCTCTACGGGTGGGATGAGGTGCACTGGATTGTTGGGATTCGTGGTGCCCATCAGACGTCCGTCCTGTTTGAACTCGCAGAAAGGTCCAGGGATCTTGTCACTTCTTGGGAACTCGCAATCCACACGAACGTACCTCTCCAAGTAGGTGAGGCAGGAGAATATCTGAGGGCCACGGGGCTGGTTATACCACCAGGAGTTAAAATCAAAAAAGCTTGGTTTCTGGTAGCCCGTGTTTGCAGTGGTCCGTCCGATCATACATGACAAAAACACTGAAACATTAAGCAAGACTTGGTACTCATAGCATAACATTACTACTGATAAACATGCAGAGTTGCTTAATAATGTACATATAATAAATAAATATTAAGTGATTCATATGAAAAGGTATGATTTGTGATATAATGATGAAAAACACTACATCCAGGTATGTAGTCTGGAAATGTACAGTAGTAGTTATCCAATGTGTAGGCAATGGGGTACTAACACAAACACTTACACTTACTATGGTTCCTGAATTCACTATATATTGAATAAAGTGTGTATATTTGCCCATTTATTTCCTTAGCATTAAGACGGCTAACTTTACTGTTTTTGCAAGCTTGGTAGCTAATGTTACAGTGCTTGGCGTGCCCATCATTCTATGCCACAATAAGCTCAATGTTAACCTGTTGGGACATAATAATTAAACGCACCTGATATATAGCTAAATATCCCAGTCTGTGTGTATCTTAAGAGCTAAAGAAGCCTAGCTTAGCCATTATATGTCACATTTTAACATCATTATGCTAAATAGATTGAGGATGTCACAATAACACTGTTATATTTATATACAATAGTTCAGTCGCTACTGAAAACCATTATTTTGTTTAGCATAAATGTCTGAATATTGGTGGGCAATGCCTGGCAATGGGTGGGAAATGTCTGAAAAGAACCTCCAATGTTGTAAAGAACAGCGGGAGAAATAGGTTTTTGTAAGAGCTTGAAAATCCAATCATCCAATCAAATGTATGTTTTGTAAGAGAACTAAAAAAAAAAAAAAACGTTCCAAGTTGTCATAGTAGATACAGTATATTGATTGATGCAGAATATCACGTCCTGCATTAAATAACATGCAAGAAAATCATTCCAATATTGGAATATCAAAAAATATATGAATTCATGCATTTAGAGGATACCCCAAAACAAGACCTACTAAACTAGCAAACAATTCAAAATGCGCCTTACACAACCTAATGGAAAAGAAAAACTTTTTTTTGTTTAAACATCCAGTAAAGTCCAAGGCAGGGCACTGCTGGCAATTTGGGAACACAAATTAACCTAATCTACATGTCTTTGGACTGTGAGAGGAAACCGAAGTACACAGTGGAAACCCACCAAGCACAGGAAGAACATGCAAACTCCACACACACACACGCACACACAC
The DNA here is from genome assembly GCA_011419295.1 of Clarias macrocephalus. Taxonomy (NCBI): domain Eukaryota; kingdom Metazoa; phylum Chordata; class Actinopteri; order Siluriformes; family Clariidae; genus Clarias; species Clarias macrocephalus. The sequence goes on from JAAGKR010001425.1 coordinate 59,055, forward strand.
ACACACACACACACACACACACACACACACACACACACACACACACACACACACACACACACACACACAAAAGGCAGAAAATGAACAATAAGGCAATGGCTTTATTAAATCTATCAGCATTTATTTCAGAAGCTGTTCATCTTCAGGGCATCTGACCCACAACAGTCTCAAAAGTTATATCCTAAAAAGATAAATTTCCCTCCTTTAGACTTCCACTAGTAGTCAAAGGAAAGTCTGACATTAAACACTATAAGTTATTTATTTATTTATTTATTTATTTATTTATTTTTATCAGCAAGGCATATCTGGCTTTGAAAGCCCTGAGTATTCACTTGCTGTCCAATATATCAAACTTTCATCAATGTTATTTACTTCACCTGTCAGTGGTTTTAATGTTATGCTTGAATCATGTACTGTATATTTGCTCCGAAATACTTAAGTAAATATTTCATGTATATGTCAGTAAATATTTCATGTATATGCCTGTTACCTGAGTAGTTATTAGAGCCCCCGCACTCCCATTCTCATCCAGTTATGTCAAATGTAAGTGGTGCTCTTAGGAGGACATTTGGGTCTTGAAGTTAAATGAATAAATAGTAAAATGTTTAATAATCTGATTACATTTCAGCAAGTGTGTTGAATAATATTGTAAAGAGTAAGAGCCGACCAAATAATCAAATTGGAAAAGAGGCATTCCATAACAGCACCAGGATGTTTAACTATATGTATCACGCCACATCACTGGCTTTCTAGAAATATCTTATTACCCTGAAAAAGAAGAGAGCAGCTGTTTAACAAAACTCATATTTAAAACCAACCATGGAAGAACTTTCAGCAAGAAAAACCTATCTGATAACATTGTCATCTTCAACAACACTTTGTCTCCTTAGTAAGTCATATCGAATTGCCTCTGAACCATGCGTGTTGTTTTGATTACTCCTGATACAACCTGCAAAGCTAGTTAGCTTCTAACACGAGGCTGAATTCAAATACCTCTCTAACCCCTGATCTAAGTAAGGGTTCCACTTAATGCTATTTGGGATTCAACTCCAAAACCTTGTAAATTAGTTGGTATTAAGTGGAATAAGTGGAAATATAAAGGCATACATACATAGACTGTATGTATCTATGACGTATCCTATCCCAGGAGACTTATCGAGGCAGGAAACACCCTTAGACAGTGTGCCAATCCATCACAGGGCACACATACAGTGTATACACACTCATTCATACACTACAGACAATTTGGGAACAGCAGTTCAGCACTAATCTGCATGTCTTTGGACTGTACAGGGAGAACATGCAAACTCCATGCACACAGACAAGGCAGGAATCGAACCCTAGTGGCATTAAGCCACTGTCCCACCGGATCAGTAATATCAACTGTCAAAATCAGTACAACAAGAGCAAAAACAACAGTTTGTTAACATCCTGCACGGGCCGAAATGCTTCACACTGTACTGAGAATGAGAGTTCCTTTAAACCGGTGCTGTATAATGAAACAGAGGTTTGACAGGTTAATAATCAGAAGAGCTCGAGTGTTGCTGGGAATTGTAGTCTGACCTGTCCATGTTTGTAGGCTGCTTGGCATTCTGGGAGTTTTTTTTAATGATGGGAACGACATTAAGGTGTGACAAACACACCTTTTTTTCTTGGAGTTTTTGATTTTTAATTCATATCCAGTCAGTGTTTTGATACAGATCCTGATGCTCATATGATACCAAAAGGATGTAATTTGGAGTGGCTTAACTAATGGTCTAAATTAGTCTATTTAATTTTTTTTCTTTTTTTTTTTTTGTCTATAAAAAATCTGGATTGTTTTAAAGCAAATTTATTTATAAATTGATTTGATCTCTAACACAATAAAATGTGCAAAAACTCTATACACTGAACTGTCTGTATATACAAAATAGACACCTATGAAATGTCTGCTGATGCATGAGTTTTTGCTCTATAAGCAGGAGGTGAATAGCTCCATACACAGAAGGCTTTTAGTGTCCGGGCAACCTTGACACAGTGAAATATTGCAAGGATTATGAACGCAAGATCGTTTGACATGAAGCGTAAAGAGTGATGAGAAATATGGCAACTTACCCACCAGGGTGCATGCAGGCAGTGAGAGAGATTGCAGAGTCATGGTGGTCCGATCAGACTCTAATGCTCTGAAAACAGTCGAGGCAGTTAGACAATCATCATACAGAATGCTCCCACTGCGACAGTGTGTGTTTAAGAAAGAGACACAGAGAGAGAATAACAGGACAGAGAAGTCAGTCTGATCTATAAATATCACAATTCCCTGTAACGTTGCCCTTGTAATACCCTGCTGCATATCAGCATGATGTCCTGTGTTCGGACAGAATCGCACAGGATCAAATCGTTTAAAACTTAAACGTTAAATGATCTCAATGCACGCCTCTTTATACGTACATATAGCTATATATTACCTGAAGACAGAAACGCAGCAGTGTGAGCGCTGTAAAGTTCCGCAGGTCGGGATGCTGCGGTCACCTTAAAAATCCGCGATGCTGCTGCTGCTGATGCTCCGCTGCCGAGCCGGAATCACCTCGCTGTTGTTTCCTACAGAGCTCCTGCAGGACCCGGCATAGGCCTTTCTTGTAATTTTTGAAAAAATATTTAATATGAAATGATTGGGGCATAAAGCCAAGCGCTCTTAAAGGTAAAATGTGTTGGGTGAAGTAAAGTAGACTGGGGCACTTTTTGGTCTGTTTATTATTATTATTATTATTATTTTTTTTTTTTTTTAAGAAACACTAGTGCACAAAAATATTAATAATAAAACCTCAGATCAATCAAATCAACTAAAACTAGTGATGGGTCGTTCATGAACGATTCGTTCCTTTTAAACGAATCTTTAATGTGACTCAGAAGAACGAGTAGTCGCGGAGAATGATTCGTTCATTTTCTACTGGGCGCGCATGCGCAAAACCTCCGTAGGTTACGTCCAGGAAACAGAAATGAGTCGTTACCTTTGAGTCTTTGGTCCGAGTCGCGCGTTCGTTTGTCACGTGACTCCCATAGACGCTATGCAGTGTACGTATATGTAGTATTTACACTGTATATATGTAGTTCCTGTAGTATGCAGGAAACATTTGAACGGTTCTCTCTTTTTTATTTCATTTTGTTGACAACAATAATAACAACAATGACAGCAATAAGTATACTTATAATTATGTCAGAAAGGAGGAATTTAGTTCTTTAAATGTATTCATAGTTCTAGTTGCTTTCCAGCTTAAAAGTCCTTGTAATATTTCAAACTAAATTTTCTAAATAAATTTTCAAATCCACCTTGTTATGGGAGATATTAGGCATTCTTAATGATCACTTACATTTGTGTAAATATAATTTACCTAGTAATATTAAAAGAATCAACATGAAAATGTGACTCTTCTCGATATCTTTTTTTATCATGATAAAATAAAACATCTCTTTTACTTATATTAATTTTTGATCCACTCAGAATCCACAAAGATTCAACATCAATCAAAAAGAAAGAAACACACACACACACACACACACATATATATATGTGTGTGTGTGTGTGTGTGTTTTATATATATATATAACACTACTTACATATATATACAAATTCCAGGGGGGAAAATGTAGAACTAATGGTACCACCCTAGCAACAATAAAAGTATACAGATTAGTTCCACTTTTTCCTGAGTGTGCATTACATAGTTTTTAATGTTTAGGACTGTCTCTTCTCTAGCTTATCTTCTTTTAAAATAAGATGTGCTTATGAAATCAAAAGATGTTTTAGAGCCAAATCAATGGGAAAAAAAGTGAAAAAAAAATTCACTTTTCAAAAATGTGGTTCCACACATTTTCACATATAATACACATAATTTTAGTTCCACTTATTTTTTGTTATTTGTAAAGAGTTATCACATATAACTCGTATTACACAGTATCATGGAATATATAACATATATTTAAACATATAATATTACTAAATCTTCCCTGTTTCCTTCATGCACTATATCAATTTGACCATGCATAAACAAACAAGAGATAATACAGAAAAAGCATGACATGATTAAACGGGTTGCATTGATTCAATGCCAAAGTTATTGCATGTTATACAGTTGTACACACACAACAAGCATTTAAATGTAGAAGTGTCACTGATATTTTATCTATTGGAGGTGACAAATGAACATTGTATTTTTTATAGAGTTATGTAATTGTATAATATCACCAGCAGAGGGTGCTTCATAAAGAATGCCTCAAATTTTTGAGGCAAATTTGATCTGAAGTTGTTGTGCACAACAGAAGGCTATTTGATTCCAAAAGAAATTAATGTAATAAAAGAATATTACGCACATAAAAATACACACACATCCACATTATAGATTAATGAAAGTTCATTTACATATACAGCAAAACCGGTTTAAGTAGCATTTTAAAGTTTCAAACTGTTTCTGTCATTATAGATTTTCTGTAGGAATCACTTTCATGATACATTAATCACATTATTGATTATTGATGTTAGTAAACTATATAGGAAACTTAAAGGAAGATTTTGTAAAACATGACATTGCAAATTGAAAGATTATGTTCATATTCAAAATGAATGATAATTTCTGATCATTATTTTAACGGTGTTTTGAATAAGAAACAAAAAGTTAATGTACAGCAAGAAACTATATTAATATTTTGCTGAATAGATTTGAAGTCATAAATTAATTTAAATAGTAATTAGCATTATTATTAAACAACGAGAAGAAATAATTCATAAACTTTGGTTATGCAAGGCCTTCTTGTTTTACCTATACAGAGGTGGCCAAAAGTATTGAGACAAAAGTAAAATTCAATGTTTTACTGAAATTCTCACATTCTTAAAATAATGACAAGATAAAAAAGATTTTTTTTTAATGCATTGAAAGTGCTGTACAACAATCAATATTTAATATTAAATCCTTTATTCTGTAAAAAGCTGCTGGATCTGGCTGGGCAGAGAGTCAAAAAGTTGTCTGCACGACTGAAGTCGGTGGAATATATTAGCAAGTGAACCTTTTATAACATGACTAAATTTATGGACATAGTACAAGCGTGTGGGGTTAACAGGAAGCTGATCCCTAACGTCTTAGGGTAGGAAAAAACTGCATCCTTTTTCTAGGTTAAAAAAAGTAAAGATTTGTCATGATTATATTTTACATATGGTAATAAAACATACGCTCACTGGCCACTTCATTAGGTACACCTTTCTAATTTTGGGATGGACCCACTTTGCCTTCAAAACTGCCTTAATTCATCATGATTCAACAGTGTGCGGAAAAATTCCTTATAGATTTCATTATGACATGGTAGCGTTGCTGCACATTCAAGCAAATCTCCTGTCCCAAGGTGCTCTATTGGATTGAGATCTCGTGACTGTGAAGGCCATTTGTGCACAGTGAACGTATTGTCAGTTCAAGAAACCAATTTGAGATCATTTTAAATTGTTGCTTGTTATCCTGCTGGAAGGAGCCATGACATTGAATAAAAAGGTTGTGCCCTCTGCAGAACAGGGGGCCACACATGTTAGAATAGATTTTGAGGCAATAGGTCAAATGACTTCACAATTATTGAAATTAAATATAGAATTATTGCTTATTAATTATTAATACACATGCAAGGTGATCATATTGAATAAAAAAGGTTGTGCCCTCTGCCGGTTATTGAGATAAAATCATTAATATTTTAAATAACATAATTAATAAATATCCAAAGTGATTATATTTAATATAAAATTCTGTGCCCTCTGCAGGACATGTGGCGACACATTTTACAATAGATTGTGAGCCAATAGGTCAAGTTATTAAAATAAAATCATTAAAATGTCTATAAAAGAATTATGAATAAATATGCAAAGTGATAATTTGATAAAAGTTGTGCCCTGTGTAGGACATATGACCATACATTTAAGGATAAATTTCAAGCCAATAGGTCACATGACCTGGAAGTTATTGAAATAAAACATTCATATTTTAATTTAAATAATTAATAAATATCTAAGTGATTATATTTAATATTAAATGTTGTGCCCTCTGCAGGACATTTGGTCGCACATTTTAGAATAGATTGTACATTGTCACATGACCTAGAAGTTATTGATATAAAATCATTAAAGTTTCTATAAAAAATATTAATAAATATGCAAAGTGATAATATTGCACAAAAAGGTTGTGCACTCCGCAGGACAGGGGGCCACAGATTTTGGAAAAGATTTTGAGGCAATAGGTCACATGACCTGGACGTTTTTCAAATAAAATATAGAATAATTGCTGATTAATTATGAATAAATATGCAGTGATAATAATGAATAAAAAAGGTTGTGCCCTCTGTAGGACATGTGGCCACAGATTTTAGGATAAATTTCGAGCCAATAGGTCACATGACCTGTAAGCTATTGAAATAAAATATAGAATTATTAGTTATTATTAAATAGACAAAGTGATAATATGCATAGTCATTATACACCACCAAGCATTACATTAACACTAACCGTAATAACATTTATTTCTTTATGATATTAATATTATCCGTGTTTTTGTCGAACAGTTATTTAGAGACGGTCCCTAACTTGCACAGTAGACGAGGTGCTGTCACCGGACTGTTTGTGAAACTGACTCTGGAGCCCGGAGCGCGAATATCCAACGTCCAACTTCACCTCAATTGTGGGTTGTTGAAAACAAGTGTCGTATCAATGTCTGGTATCATATTACCAACATAATGTGTTGTTTTTAATATTGTGGATTAGCCTTTGCTCTTGTTAGTTAAACTCAAATGTCTTTTGCTGAGCAAAAGTTATTGAATAATATTTGGCTTGAATTAAAAAGATTATTTCTCCCTACAACAACTCCATCATATTTTATGAACTTAAAATAAATGCTTTCAACTTTCATAATTCATTATCGTGGAACCTTTAAAAAGAAAACATTAATTAATTAATTTTTTTGAGTGTAACACACTTTAATCCTGACAACATCCTAGGCAAGAGTTGTTTTTTTTTTTCTTCTATTACAATATTTCTTCACCCATAAAAGTTGAAAGTTAGTGCACCGAAATTTTTAGCTACACAAATTGTTTTCTTTTAAATAAAAATCAAACAACGTATCTTGGGGGAAAAATGTCCTTTATGGTTTTGTCTTGTTTTCTAGTAGGTGTGTCTGCATACCTGTGTGATGTAACAAGACGGTGAAGAATGAAAACAAGTGCCGTATGAATGTTTGGGATCCAATCAACAAAATGTCTGTTGTTTCTATTTTTAATATTGTGGATTTTTCCATATAATGGCCTATGGCCCAGTTGCCTCCAGCCCCACGCTGACCTGTAAAAAGAGAAGACAATAATGCTAAATTATGGTTAATTATGGTTTATTACTTAAAAATAATTTAAGTCTTTTTACGCAGATTAAAAATATATACATGCATTTAACTGTGCAGTCAAACATAGTGACACTACGGATGAAAACTACTAAAGAAGGAAAGCAAAAAACAAAGGTAGTAATAATAATAATAATTATTATTATTATAATAATCACAGTACCGCTAGGACTACTGCTAATAATACTACCAGAAATTTTTATTATTGCTGCATTTAGTAGACAACTGAAAAAACAGACATTAAGTGATAAGTACAGATGAATTATGCATACTGTGTAAATGAACAAAACAAAGGTTTGGCTTTGATTTTATTAAAAATAAATTTTACTCACTAAAGACGAAGTTGTCTGAATTGAACATTTGGCCAAGCTACCCAGAGTCCAAGGTCCCTGGCTCCAAGTCCACCAGCACAGCCCAAGGAAAGTACTTTCCACCTGAGTACACACTTTCACTACAATCATCTACATTTCGAAATTAAACGTTTAACTTATTGAAAAACAGATGATACTATAAAGAGCTGGATTTACCAGGGGCTTTATTCCGTGCTGTTGTTTCTATTTTTAATATTGTGGATTTGCCTATCCACATCTATCATAGACACGTTTCCCCTGAACACAGCAGCCGCAGTGCCTTCACTTTTGAAAGTTCAGGTAACTAAATGTGAATATTAAATCTTTATATGCATTGCAATTTTGACTACACAGTCTTTCAAAAACATTTAGCAACAAACTTTTTTTTTAATGCTCGCGTCTCATGTCCCGGTTTTTTTTTACTTCCCCAGATTTTTTTCTCCCAAATCTTTTTTTTCCTTTAACTAATTTTACCCCCTCCTCAATGTCCCTTTAGGGGCTCCGTAGTTTTTGATGCTTTTTACTTCCATTACAATATTTCTTCACCCATGAAAGTTGAAAGTTAGTGCACTGGAATTTTAGCTACACAAATGATTATATTTTTTTCTTAATCAAACAATGTATCTTGGGGGAAAAAAATGATGTCCTTCATGGTTCCCTTTCAGTCGATTCACTCTGTACAACACAATTCAAATCAAATAATCTATTGAGTCGACATAAATATGAATAAATAAGTAAATGAATGAGAAAAACAGTTTTAAAAATATTTAAAGCTATTTTTCAATTCCCGCTATCACTCTTATAAAAAGTAGAACCCAGAAAGACTGAGACCACTTTTATTTTAATTGAGTGACTAATAACGCAAAGTGTCTGAACAGCTCCTGGATGGCTGTATTGTTATAAATAGGGACAGCAGCCATCCTAACTTCTCTTAATGGGTTGTTAAAAACAAGTGCCCCATGAATGTTTGGGATCCAATCAACAAAATGTCTGTTATTTTTATTTTTAATATTGTGGATTTGCCTATCCACATCCATCGCAGACACGTCGCCCCGGAAGCAGCTGCAGTGCCTTCACTTTTGAAAGTTTGGGGTTTTGAAAGTTAAATATTTACATGCATTGAAATTTTGACTACACAGTCTTGTTCATAAACGTTTAGCAACATACTTTATTTTTATACTTGCATCTAATGTCCTGTTTTTTGTTCACCAGTTTTGTTCCCACACTGTCCAACTTGAAAAAAAAAAAAACTATTTCTCTCATCTTGAAAAAAGCAAACAATAGTATAGGAAACAAATGAGCCTCACACCACCCTCGACCCTTCTCTAAACTCCGTCCAGTCCATGCCTTCCCTGTGTATAAATGCAGGTGGACCCTCCTTTTGAACATGCCTGTGAACTGTTCGGAGAGCCGTCTGAACAGCTCCTGGATGGCTGTATTGTTATAAACAGAGACAGCAGCCATCCTAACATCTCTTGGTGGGTTGTTGAAAACAAGTGTTGTATGAATGTTTAGGATTCAATCAACAAAATGTCTGTTGTTTCTGTTTTTAATATCGTGGATTTACCTATCCACATCCATCACAGACACGTCTCCCCTGAACACAGCAGTGCCTTAACTTTTGAAAGTACGGGTAACTAAATGTGAATATTAAATCTTCATATGCATTGCAATTTTGACTACACAGTCTTTTTCATAAACATTTAGCAACATATTTTTTTTATACTTGCATCTCATGTCCCGTTTCTTTTACTTCCCCAGATTTTTTCCCCCCTAATTTTTTTTTTCCTTTTACAAATTTTTCCTCCTCCTCAATGTCCCTTTAGGGGCTCTGTAGTTTTTGATGTTTTTTTTCTTCCATTACAATATTTCTTCACCCATGAAAGTTGAAAGTTAGTGCACTGGAATTTTAGCAACACAATTATTATCTTTTTTAATCGAACAACGTATCTTGGAAAACATTAAAAACTGATGTCCTTTAAGGTTTTGTCTTGTTTTCTAGTAGGTGTGTCTGCTTACCTGTGCGTGTTTGTGGGGATGTAACAAGAGGGTGAAAAATGCTTTTTTTTTCTTTTCAATTTTACTCACCAAAGACGAAGTTGTCTGGATTGAACATTTGGCCAAGCTGAACAGACCTTACAGAGTCCAAGGTCCCTGGCTCCAAGTTCACAAGCGCAGCCCGAGGAAAGTACTTTCCACCTGAGGCACCCGAATACACACTTTCACTACACTCATTTACATTTGGAAATTAAACCATAACCTTATTGGAAAACAGGTGACACTATAAAGAGCTGGATTTACCAGGGCCTTCGTTGTAATACACATTAATCCTCAGTTGCTGGTTGCTGGGATCGTAGAAGTTCCCGGTCGGGTCGATTTCATGCTCATTCCTGATCCCCTTCCAAAACTAAAAGAGCATTGAATTCGATCGTTAGCATGGTCACCATTTACTAGAGCTTGTTTGTAACGTTAGCAAGCTAGTCTGAGCAGCACATTGAAATCACTGGTAGTTTGCAGTTAACCATGTATAATTCAAATCAAATAACCTCTTGAGTCAACATAAATATAGAAAAACAGTTTAAAAAATATTTAAAGCTATTTTTCAATTCCCGCTATCACTCTTATACTAAGTAGAACCCAGAAAGACTGAGACCACTTTTATTTTAATTGAGTGACTAATAACGCAAAGTGTCACAATTATATAATGATCATGTACTTAAACCTACTTGTTCACCGCTTTTGTTCCCACACTAACCAATTTGCAAAAAAACTATTTCTCTCATCTTGAAAATAGCAAACAATAGTATGGGAAACAATTGAGCCTCACACCACCATCAGCACGAGCAAAAACTGACCCTTCTCTAAACTCTGTCCATTCCATGCCTTCCCCTGTGTATAAATGCAGGTGGACCCTCCTTCTGAACATGCCTGTGAACTGTTCGGAGAGCCGTCTGAACAGCTCCTGGATGGCTGTATTGTTATAAACAGAGACAGCAGCCATCCTAACATCTCTTAGTGGGTTGTTGAAAACAAGTGCCATATGAATGTTTGCGATCCAATCAACAAAATGTCTTTTGTTTCTATTTTTAATATTGCGGATTTGCCTATCCACCTCCAGCGCAGACATGTCACACGGGAACAGAGCAGCCGCAGTTAAATAGTGGCCATGGCACGGCTGTACACGAACTAATGGAGTACACCAATATGACATTGACAATGATGCACTTTATAACATCTCTTTCCGCAATTTGAGGATTTTGAG
>JAAGKR010001425.1:70077-90077 GCA_011419295.1 Clarias macrocephalus
ATACACACTTTCACTACACTCATTTACATTTGGAAATTAAACCATAACCTTATTGGAAAACAGGTGACACTATAAAGAGCTGGATTTACCAGGGCCTTCGTTGTAATACACATTAATCCTCAGTTGCTGGTTGCTGGGATCGTAGAAGTTCCCGGTCGGGTCGATTTCATGCTCATTCCTGATCCCCTTCCAAAACTAAAAGAGCATTGAATTCGATCGTTAGCATGGTCACCATTTACTAGAGCTTGTTTGTAACGTTAGCAAGCTAGTCTGAGCAGCACATTGAAATCACTGGTAGTTTGCAGTTAACCATGTATAATTCAAATCAAATAACCTCTTGAGTCAACATAAATATAGAAAAACAGTTTAAAAAATATTTAAAGCTATTTTTCAATTCCCGCTATCACTCTTATACTAAGTAGAACCCAGAAAGACTGAGACCACTTTTATTTTAATTGAGTGACTAATAACACAAAGTGTCACAATTATATAATGATTATGTACTTAAACTTACTTGTTCACCGATTTTTTTCCCACACTAACCAATTTGCAAAAAAACTATTTCTCTCATCTTGAAAATAGCAAACAATAGTATGGGAAACAAATGAGCCTCACACCACCATCAGCACCAGCTCCACCTCCATCGCAGACACGTCACACTGGAACAGAGCAGCCGCAGTTAAATAGTGACCATGGCACGGCTGTACACGAACTAATGGAGTACACCAATATGACATTGACAATGATGCACTTTATAACATCTCTTTCCGCAATTTGAGGATTTTGAGACTTGAGAAGTGATCTGGCTGACTGGCATTTACAATGCCCCAGAGGAACTAGGGAGTTGTACTAACAAGGGACCTCACATGACAAAAAGACAAAGAAGAAACTAGGTCTTTGTAGTGATACTGGGTTCGATGATGATCGGGCTGCATGTGATATTTGTCGGACAGTTCAACAACATGTACGTGGAAGCATCTAAGAATATAACTATGGTGATGTGAGGGGATGACATTTTATGGACAGATACACCGACACACCTGCAACATGTGCTGGATGCTCTTCCTGAAGCCGAACTATGGCTGGATTTTTCACGTCTTGATATGGGCAGGTCAAACCGAATTCCACTATCAATGCTGTTGAACTGTGAGGATCTGTATGTGCTCAAATTCACTAACGAGGATCGAAAGATGAAGAAAGGACTGAAAGACTTGTCACAATATTCTATAGGAACTATAACACATTGTTTAAAATGCATTAATGCCTACAAATGTCTTTATTGTATATGTATTATGTAGGGGTTGAGTCCTGGTGGTGAATGCACTGTTAAGCACCAAAAAGCTGGCAAGGTGGGAATTTTTCCTTCTGAATTGGCCATACTGAAGGTTTGGACTCATCTCTGGACTCATCATATTATACCCATTATATACCCATTATATTCCTATTCACATATACTCGTTTATGATCTTATTTATATTTATTTTACATATACTCATTTATACTCATATTTCTTGGTTGTAAGCATATTTTGGTAAAAATATACTTGTGTATGCAGGAATGTAACAATATTTATCAATATAATAATACTAATCAATATTAATTAACATAATATTAATTTTAGTGAAAACAATATAGAATTAAGTAAGGATAAAATCAGTATGCAGTGAAGAGGATCCCATGCATATGATAAAAGAGAAGAAAACTGGTTGCGTGTGAAGGCATGGGGCACTCAGTAAAAGGTAGAAGCTAGTTCCGTGAGAAGGCATGGGGGGGGGGGGGGGGCACACAGAGGGGAGATGTACATGGCATGAAGAAAAACAGACAGGCACTATAAGACAGGTCATAAAACATTACCAGTAAGGGGAATGGGTAGTGCTACGAGTGTACAGTATGATGCTACGTGCAACATGGGAAGATCGGTATGTACTCAACGTAAATGGGAAAAACCCTAGCGATGACACACAAACTGCACTTATTTTATAGCTAGCTGTTATAATGTTCAATAAACAGACACAAGCTAGGGCGCCAAGTGCAAGACCCAAACATATATCGGAGACACATGCATACTTAATGAGGAACTGAAACGTGTTGGTTACACGTGCTACACGTGCCACAAATAACCATGTGAGGATGGAGACCCTCAGCCTGGATGAGGCCCACAGAGGTCCAGTCAATGGCAGGTTGAGTAGGGTTAAAACCTGTACTGTCCATGTAATAAATAATGCAATAAATCCTGCTTACTTCTTCCAGATCCTGAGTCATTCTTTTAACTAATGATACAGCTTTTGTCTGCCATCACAGCTTCGAGCCCGCAACTGCCTCCGAGTGCAGTGTCATGTCATCTTGACAGTGCATCAGCGTTTCTGTGTTATGCTCCAGACCTGTGAACAACAGGGAGATATCCCTCAGTAAGAGGAACCAGTTTGTTAATCTGGGGTTAGTATTTTTAATTCAGTTAAATTCATTTAAATTTTATTTATACAATATAGTGCTTTTAACATTGGTCATTGTCTCGAAGCAGCTTCACAAAATGAAAAGAAAATTTTCTGTGTGTGTCCAGCCCATCTTCTCCGGAAGGCCCTTTTTCAGGAGGTCTGAGAAAAGAGGAAAAACAGCCAAAGAGGAGCCAAAGAGTAGAAACAGGGAACAAACTGTCGATAATAGTTCGTGAGCCCCAAAAAAGCACTGTCTGGCACATGGAAAGAACACATGGGAATCAGATGTCAAAGTCTTAACAAGAAGTCCCTTTCTTTAATAAGTACTTTTCATGCAATGTATGAAAGAAAGCAAAGAATGCAGAATAATTTGCGTTTTTTTTGGGTTGAAGCTCATTAGTCGCAGTGTCATCAGTAGCACACAGGTTTGTGCAGAGCAGGAGAGACAAGCGGCGCTGAGCAGGCGGCGCGATGCAGGCAGAGACAGCAGAGTTGGAGCGGGAGTCAGGCAGCTTTCTTCTTGGCGAAAAGGACTCGTATGTAGTTGAGTCTGTGAAGAGACAGGAGAAACGTGAGAAGATACGCAAGTAATCTCTACTCACTGGGTGGAAGTGAAGAGGCCTTTTTATAGGCTGCACGGAGGGTGTTCAGCCCAGGTGAGTTTTATTGACCCGCACCTTGTTAGGCACGCAGCGTTGTTGGTGCACCCTAAAAGGTAGATGACATGGTTCCCCAAACCACCACTGACTGTGTGACTTTACACTGGACCCCAAGCAACTTGGATTCTGTGCCTCTCCTCTTTTCCTTCAGACTCTGGGACCATGATTTCCAAATGAAACGCAAAATTTACTTTCTTTTGAAAAGATGCGCAACAGTCCAGTCCTTTTTGTCTATAGCCCAGAGGTGGCACAATTCCCAAACCAGATAGTGATGCAGCTGCTTAGAATGCTCCCATTAGTCCCTCTGTAGAAGGTGGTAAGAATTGGTGGTGGAAGCTCAGGCTTCTCAGGAAGAAATAAACGTTGTTGGTCTTTCTTGTGCAAGAAGCTGGTGCTGAGGGACCAGGTGAGGTTCTAAGACAAAACTTAATCTTCATTCAATCTACTATTTCAATTTCTCATCTGTGATTCACTCTCAGATTACTGAACAGGGACTGTATTTGGTTGACCACGAAAGAGGTACAACTTAGCCTAATCAAGGTGTAAGATACTCAACCTTAAAAATTTTTATTTCTTGGTATTAGTAAGTTAGGCATACAATTATTAGAGTTCTGCCGTACAAAAAGACAGGCAGACATGTACATGGGCTTCAACCTGAAATAATAATATCACTGATTACATTAAAGCTGATCAGCTTATTTTTAGTTTTAACCTTTTAACCTTTTCTACAAACTCATTTCTCGTCAATGATGGGTACTAATGCTAGTTTATCCTATTTCTTTTTAAATTACATTATACAACCAAAAGTATGTGGACACCCCATCATCACATGTTGAGAGATGTGGTTATTTTTTCAAAACTTTTGCTACAAATTTGGAAGCACATGATGTCTTTGTATGCAGTTGACTTCCCTTTACTTGGTTCTAGAGAACAAAACAAATGCTCCTTTCAAATTTGAGCCCGCTACAGTTGGGACAGGGGCAACAAAGGGCTGAAAAAGCAAGACAATTTTAAAAGATTCTTGGGAGCTAGAAAAACATTTAGCATCAGGTTTGTAAATGATTATGAACATGTCTTAGAGAGGCAGATTGAAAAGGCTTTGCCAATCTCATCATCTACAGTGCATAACATCATTATCAAATGATTCAGAAAAACCCTTGATGACACTGCATCACTCATTGGCATGATTGTGTCATTGACATTAATAAATGGGCCCTGGAATACTTCCAGAAACCACTGTCGGTAAACACAAACCGTCATGCCATCTGTAGATGCCAACTGAAGCTTTATTATGCAAAAAAGGAAGCCATATGTGAACATAGTCCAGAAGCGCCATTGTATCCTGTGGGCCAAGGCTCATTTAAAATGGACTGTTTCAAAGAGGAAAAATGTTCTATGGTCAGACAAGTCCAAATTTGACATTCTTGTTGGAAATCACGGACGCCTTGTCCTCCAGGCTAAAAAGGAGGAAGACCTCCCAGTGTGTTATCAGTGTTCAGTTCAAAAGCCAGCAGCTCTGATGGTAAATGGTACTATGAATGCTGAAAGATGTATAAGGTTTCAGACGATGTATATTTCATGGAAGGCCTTGTGAATTTCAGCAGGACAATGCAAAACCACATACTGCAGCTATTACAACAGCATGCTTTCATAGTAGAAGAGTCCAGGTGCTGAATTGGCCTCCTTATCATTAAACGAAAAATATATCAAAGATGACCAAAAACTCTTCAGCACCTGGAAACCTACTGTATATCAGGCAAGAATGAGGCCAAATTCCAACACCAAAACTTCAAAAACGCATAACCTAAATGCACAGAAATCTTTAAACTGAAAAAAAAAGAGGAGATGCAACTACTATGCAACCCGTCCCAACTATTTTGAGACCTGTAGCAGGCATCAAATTTGAACTAGAATTTTTACATTTCTCAGTTTAAACATTTTTTATGTTTTTTATTTTCTATTGCGAATAAAATATTGGCTCATGTGATTTGAAAGTCTTTTAGTTTTCAAATTTATAAAGTGTCCCAACTTTTCTGGAATTCAGGTTGTAAGCTCCATGAAGAGCTTGATAAGGTTGAAGAGGAAGGTTGAAGTTGAACTAGTTCCTAATTAGTCAAATTGCAATTTAAATTAAGTTAATTTAAGCCTTAATTTGTTAACATGTACATTACAGCACAATGAAATTCTTTCTTTGCACATCCCATGTGTCAAAGCACAGGGTCATTCATGATACAGTGCCTGGGGAGCAGACAGGGTTAAGGGCTTTGCACAAGAGCTCACAATGGCAGCCTGGTGGAACTGGGGCTTGAACTGTTGACTTTCTGATCAGTAACCCTTTGACCCAACCCTTTGTACAGCACTGTGCAAGCCTCGAGCCTCCCCTCACTTCTTCATATTTTCCCTCCAAAAGGCCAGAGCTTCTTGCACATTTAGTGTAATCTTGAGGAATAGTTCTCCAGGGTTCCTAGAGGATTTTTTTGCTCTCATTTTAAGTCAAGTATGGACAAAGGAATGTTTTTTTGTGCGTTAAGTAACACAGTGACCTCTGAATCATTTAAGTGTAAAAAAGGCACTTAACTTAAGGCATCTATCAGTTGGTGCAGATGATGAGAGATGATCAGGCTGGTGATAAGTACAGTATACTGGTGATGCTGAATGCTGAGTGGTTGGAACATTTGAGAGGGGAAATGAGGTCGCTGCTGAGGTCGTTACATAAACAAAAAATTTTTAAATTGTATCTTTAGGGACTTTCCAGCCTGTCACAGTGAACCATTTTCCCATTTCTTTAATTTAATGCAATTAAGTTAATTTAATTTACTATCAAGAAATAAATGGTGTCTCCAGACTTTTGTACAGTACTGTATTTTTTAAGTTACGATACAAAGACAGAACTGGCTGGATCAGACTGTGGCTGATCTCAAGAAGCAGCTCAGGCCTGTGGTGCAGCTGCCAGTTAACATGATGTGCGCATCCTACATTGACAGACAGCACCTCAAGAGCTCAAGTATGGACCCCTGGCTCCCCATTCATGCAGCATACAGGGTGGAGATGATATCCTGGTAGGGCCAAAGTGTCAGTAAATAAAGCCTCTGATTGCACAGACAATAGTTGATGAAAGGGACAAGTTGATATGGTAAAAGCAAATCAAATCTGCCAGTAAGTCTAGTGAAAACAAAGAGTTCCAAATCAATTCATGAATCATTGTAGCATTCTGTCTTGTGGGAGGTCAGAGATTTCAAACGCTTTAACTACTCACGATTGTTTCTTGCATTATGCATATTTGCATGAGACCACTTCTCAAAAACAACAAATCATGTATATTTCTAAATATTTTTTTAACCACTTATGGGCTACAATATGCATTCCTAAGAAATCAAGCTTTACAGTCCCACACATATAATACAGTGCGGTAAAAAAGTATTTCAGGCGCCTTCCTGAATTTTATTTTCTGCATATTTGTCACACTTAAAAGATTAAGATCATTAAACAAATTTTAATATTACACCATGATAAATACTGAGTAAATACAAAGTGCACTTTTTAAATGATGATTTCATTTATTAAAGAAAAAAAAAACTGTCCAAACCTACCTTGGCCCTATGTGCCCTTTTCCCCTAAACCTACAGTAATAAGTGGTTTTGCTGCCCTTTGCGGCAACAACTGCAATCAAGTATTTGCTATAACTGTGACTGTAACTGTATAACTGGTCTTTCACATGGCTGTGGAGAAATTTAGACCTACTCTTTTTTGCAGGGTTGTTTTAATTCAGCCTCAATGGAGGGTTTTCAAGCATGAGCGGCCTGTTTAAGGTCATGCCACAGCATCTTAATCAGATTTAAGTCCAGACTTTGACTAGGCCACTCTAAAACCTTAATTTAGTTTTTCTTCAGGCTTTCAGAGGTGAACTTGCTGGTATGTTTAATATCATGTTCCTGCTACATAACTTAAGTGCGCTTGAGCTTGAAGGTCAAAAACTGATGGCAGGACATTCTCCTTCAGAATTTTCTGGTAGAGTGCAAAATTCATAGTTCCATCAATCAGTCATTCAGGTCCTAAAGCTGCAAGGCAGTCCCAGACACTACCACCACCATGTTCTTTTTATGAGATGCTGTGTTAGTTTTACACCAGGTATACAGAATATTTGCTCAAAAGTCTTGGGGATCATTTAGATGTTGTTTGGCAAGTGTGAGACAAACCTTTGTGTTCTTTTTGGACAGCAGTGTCTTCCACCATGAAACTCCCCATGAAACATCCCATGGATGCCATTTTTGCCCAATCTCTTTCTTATTGTTGAATTTTGCTCTTTGTTGTTTTATGAGCTTCTGGTGAGTCATCTCCGGGATGAGCCTTAGAAATGGCTTGGTAAATCTTTCCATACTGATACATGTCAATGACTTTTGATGTTTTTACATTTTTTCTTTAATTTCTTTAGATTGTGTTGCTTTTTTATTTATTTATTTATTTTAAACTTTTTTAGCATGCTTCACTTTGTCAAACAGATTCTATTTAAGTGATTTCTTGATTCAACAGGTCTGGCAGTAATCAGGCTAGATAAATTAAACCATTATTTAAAAAGTGCATTTTGTATTTACTCGGGTTATCTTTGTATAATACAATTATAGTCGAATCATTTAGGTGTGACAAATCTGTAAAAAAAATAAAAAATAAAAAATTCACAGCACTGTACATTTCTCAATCTATACAGGGTGACCAAAAATCCACCTTAAAAGGTCACTTTATATAAAATTCACATGCCTCTCATCCCATTTAAAATGTATTTAATTCCTTAATTAATTTCCCCCTAAATCTTCATTCTAAAAGAACTTCATGCTACAATGGTTGTTAGAGAAAAAAAATGTTGCCTTAGACTTTCCTAGCACATTGTAATGAATGAACCAGGACTGGGTTAGTTAACAGTTTGTTTGTTTTTTTGACTCCTGCAGACTCCTGTTTTTATCATACTCTATATTGCCAAAAATATTCACTCATCCATCCAAGTAATTGAATTCGGGTGTTCCAATAACTTCCATGGTTTACCGTGGTGTGTATAAAATCAAACACCTAGTCAAGCAGACCACATCTACAAACATTTGTGAAAGAATGGGTCGCTCTTAGGAGCTCAATGAATTTCAGCACAGTACTGTGATTGGATGCCATTTGTGCAAGAAGTCCAGTCGTGAAATTTACTTGCTACTAAATATTCCACAGTCAACTATAAGTTGTATAACTTATAGTTATACATAATCTTGATAATGATATACTAGTAATAAATTATATACTAGTAATAAATATAATGTCATATACATGTCATTACCTATAAGTTATTACTTGGCTTTCTTTTTGCTGTTGCTACCATATTTGATTGTGATTTATTTCGTGCTTTAATTATTTAGCTGATTCACTATAATTAAATAATAAACCATTTATACTACATTCATATTACACAAGCTTTCACAAGCTTAAAGCTAGCAGAATGTCTTTCTAGCTCTATGTTCTGATTATAAGTTTAACTAATGCTAGTTATGATCTTTTTTCATTAAAAATAATAATAATTCGAATTTGAATATGCGTGTCTATACAGTTCATCTTCAGGTTATCCCTTCAGCAGAATCATGAGAATGCATAACTATTAATCCTTCATGAACTTGTTTTCATTATAGGTTATATTACATGCTATATTACATTGTCATGTTAAAGTGTTCCATTACTGTATGTTTCTGTTTTTTGGCAGCCTCGATAGAACACTTAAACAACACAATGTAACTCCAAGTCAATGATGTTTCACATGCTGTTGTGCAAATGGAATAGACAACAGGTGGAAATTATAGGCAATTAGCAAGACACCCTCAATAAAAGAGTGGTTCTGCAGGTGGTGACCACAAACCACTTCTCAGTTCCTATGCTTACTGGCTGATGTTTTGGTCACTTTTGAATGCTGGTGGTGCTTTTACTCTAGTGGTAGCATGAGACGGAGTCTCCAACCCACAGGTAGCTCAGGTAGTGCAGCTCATCCAGGATGGCACATCAGTTGCGAGGTGCGGCAAGAAGGTTTGGTGTGTCTGTCAGTGTAGTGTCCAGAACATTCCATTCCATTTGCCCCTCTTGCTTGCCGCTCTACTGCATTTTAGTGCACGTCACACTTTCCAATATCCCAACAGACCTCAAGCTAATCTCCCCGCTGTGTTTTATAGCACGGGGAGAAGCCCAGGATCATTAGCGGTGATGGCTCACCAGCCGTGCCTAATTCCACGGCCCCGCTCGTTCACACACCTGCAGATAGTGGAGGCCGTCTATCTAGTGAACGAGGAGCGTTGGACGCACGCCCATCACAGGTGCACGCCGTGACAATATATAAGAGATATAATATTATTATTATAATATTAATTATTATACTATTATATATTATGATAATAATTATGTTATATAATAGTTTTTACAAGTTTTTACAATCCCTGTCTGTTAGACCCTCAATGCGGCAAAGTCGGCCTTCACCTTTAGCAGAGAAACAGCCACAAACCATAATGTTTCCACCTCTGTGCTTGACTGTAGGGATGGTGTCTTAGGGTCATCCATCCATCCATCTAGGAACCTCTATAGTGCAGTCACACACCATGGAGGCCAATGGTGACCATAGTATTTACAATGGAACCTCCGATCAACATTCACATACACATTCACACACTACTGGCAATTTGAGAACAACATTTAGTTTAATCTGCATGTTTTGTACTGTGGGAGGAAACCAGAGAACCCGAAGGAAATTCTTAGGGTCATAATCAGCATTTTTCTTCCTCCATAAATCGGTGAGTCGAGTTGATGACAAAGAGCTTAATTTTGGTCTCATCTGAACACAGCACTTTCTGGCCCCAACTTCCTTGAGATCATTCTCAAGCTGATCCCTCACTTTTCCAGCATTGTGTTCAGTCACCAATATTGTCCCCTGCATCTTTGGACAGCTCTTAGGTCTTGACCAAAAATTTAAAGATCTCTTGATGAGATTCGAATAAAAGATATAGATTCTGTGGCCAGGTGTCTTTTATACACATAAGGAGTTGTTGTTAGAAGCAGCTTCTTAAATTAATCTTCGTACCACATGAGCACATAACCAGTCGGTGGGAGCGAAAATTACTGTTGGTTGGTAGGGGTTCAAATACTTAATTTACTTACTGAAAAGCAACTCAATTTATAACCTTTATATAGTGTGCTTTTTCTGGATTTTTATTTATGTTCTCTCCCTATCCCTTAAAATAAACATTAATTATAGACCCTTAAGTTTTCTGTAAGTAAGCAAACTTACTACATATATAAATCTACATAAATCTACATATCTAAATAATTATTTTCCCCAACTGTAATAAATACATCCCGCTAGATGGCGCTGTAGACCAGACCAGGTTAACTAAAATGCATTCTAGGCGCTTAAAACATCTTGCACATAACTTCACTTCTACTCAACATTTTGGTTTCATTTATGGCGCACGCTGTAAAAAAAAAAATCCAACTAGATAATTGTTGAATGAATTACTATTGTATTGTTGGCCCAACTTCTTACAGTGGTATTTGTTGAGACAACATGAATAATGTGTTCTTGAAAACTTTGGAGACACAGACTGATTAAACTAAAAAAAAAAAATCAAGTTGCGCTAACAAATTACCTTCCCTAAGATGCAGTCACATGATTTTATTATAATACATACATACATACATTACTGTACATATATACACAGAGACATACATAGGTACATATATAGAAACAGACAGAATTTTTTCTGAGAGTGGTTTTAGGTCCTCCAATGTATGAAATGTAACATCAAGATATCACTGAATGTCCAATGTATAGACAAAACATTTCCTTTATATAGACTTGTCTCGATACACATTATGTATTATTATTATTATTATCATGATTATCATAATATATATTATATTATAATAAATTATATATTTATGTTACATACATATTTATATATACAGTACGCACAATACAAATTGTTATGGACTGTATCCGCTTATATTCCTGCTTATATCCTCATTTTCACTTCATAACATTATCTATTCTGTAGATACTACATATAATATAGTATAGTACAACAACTTAAAACTTATGATTTGCACAATTCCTATAATATAGACGACTATATGCACTTTAGATGCTAAACTGCATTTCGTTGCTGAGTTCCTGTACTGTGTGATTGTTGTACCTACCTACCTATTTATTACCTTGAGGATTTCAGATATGTATCCTCTGTTGCTGCTTTTATTTCATTGCTTGTATGCAAGAAAGCATAAAAGCAATGAAAACTGTGAAGAAGATAGAGGGAATACCTGCACAAGCATATTAGAATTTTCATTATTTTAAAAATCCCTCTCTGTGTAATGTAGCCACGCTCACCTGCATCACTTCCGGTATGAACCGACCGTCTGATTCGCTACTGTCCTCTGATCAGCAACAAAAACAAGCAGGGCGACATGGAGAGCTCTCGGTGTCGGTAAGAACAATCTGTCTGCAATATAACTTTTCGTATGCATGTCAGCTCAAGATATTAATTCAATGTGATTATTTTAACGTGCACAAAAAATAGGGTTTGTCAACACATATTTAATATGTTAAAAATATTGTCAACATAAAATTATTTGTAAGTAATACGGTAATTATAATTCGTTTTAAAGGCTTATTTTCCAGTTGGGTGGATATTAAGTGCTTTGTTTGGATTTTGTACAGTGTGTGTGTGTGTGTGTGTGTGTGTGTGTATGAAGCTCGCTTCCTGCAAAAGCACAACATAAACAACTGCGCCGGCGCTCATTGGCTCGTTTCACCGTCGCGTGTTATGAATATGGGTCAATGTTACGGCTTTGTTTTTTTCCCCATATCTAACATTAAGCATTTTTTCGCCGAAGTGTTTACTTTTCTATTGTATTAACAAAATCCCGTGAGTTGTTTGTCAGTGCATGAACCATTTTGTGGAAAACAAAAACAACGTCTTTGAGTCTGGTTCTTCCGGTGATCTAAACCAGAGCACTGTCACATAAAATAGCATCACGCTACCTTATTTTCTTTCGTTATATATTTAGTAGCTTTGTATTCTGGTAGAACGCCTGTACAAACAGGACTAGTCGAATACAAACGTTGTCATGGCACCCACCGTTTTCAACAAACTCGACAACACTTTGAGCTGCATTCCGCAGCTGTTCTGGGTGCGCGCGTGCGCAGTCGACACTTCACTGGTTCAGTCTATTTAAAGGGACACAAGAATCCCTAGGGGTCACAGCGTATGTAAAGGTGACTTTGTGATTACAGAAGCGTTGATGGCACGACAAAGCTCTTCTCAATTAAGGAAGTATTGATGGTCTTTGATAGATAGATAGATAGATAGATAGATAGATAGATAGATAGAGTACTTTATTGTTACAGCAGCTAGTTCACATATTAAAAGCAACAAGCAAGAAGTGCAGTGAGGCAGCATTCTTCTACTGAAATTGCTCTGCTGTTTACCCAGTAGATTTTGTAGGGGATATGAGGTGTTCTTCATGATTACTAACAGTTTGTGTAGCAACCTTTTATCCACTACCAACTGCAAACAACCCATTGGTGTGGCCTAAATTTTGATGGGGTGTGGCCCAGCTTTTTTCATGAGTTTGTTGAGTTTCTTAGAGTCACTGCTTCTGATGCTGGTGTCCAGACATTAAAGGACCTGAATTTCCTAAAGAAGTAGATTGTGCACTGTCCTTTCCTGTAGGTAACAAATTAACATTATTAATAGTACAGCCGTACTAGGTTTGAAGTTTTATATTCACTAACCCCCCCCCCCCCCCCACACACACACACACACAGACTCTGCTCTGACTCTACACTTTTCTAATTTTCTAAGCAGCCAAGATCCTTTAATGTTCAAGTGACATGACCACTGCGAAGCACCACCAGGCTTCCACTGTTGAGCCCTTGAGCAACGATACTGTATCCTGGCTGACCCTGTGCTCTGACCTCAGCTATATATATACACAGTGTGGTTATTATTAACTTTCTCTAGCAGCAGACAGTAATGCAACCTGAACTCGGACCACAGTGATTTTTCTGTTATTGTTTATATAGTAGTTTCTATCACTTATAACTATACAATACAGGTAATCTAATAAATGAACAACAAAAATAAATGGTTTAATAAATAAACTGACTAATAATAACTAATAAAAATGAATCTGCAATGTCGGAGTCATTATAAAGTCTGCAGTGTAAAAGTCAGTCAGGTTTTTTTTTCTTCATATAATTCAGCAACCCTTGTGTTTTGTGTCTGGGTTCTGTGTAACACGAGAAGCTGCATTTCTTTTGGCTTATTCATTTGATGAATGAGTAAAAACAAGGCTTAGGACAGGACAATTGTTTAAAGCTGCTGTAACAAGCTATGACAAGAACTAACCTGTTTTGCAAATGTCACACAACAATAAATGCAACTATAGTCTTTAAAAAATATATTTTTCTTAATTATGTGTGTTTTTTTTAATCGATTAAAATGCTGTGGAGCCATAGGGTAAATATTGCAGGTACTCATCAAGGTCAGTCCTTCTTTTTCTGTTACCTCATTGCTGTTCATGTTAAATTAGGAAAGAAGAATGGCCATTCTGTGACTGGTAAATGTTCCATGTGACCACTTTTCCAACAACTGGAGCCAGAAATATAACGTTGCAGTTGTGGAGGTGGACAGCACTACAACCTTCAAGTGTAAAGTAACTAAGTTCACCTATTTGCCTTTAACCCTTTAATGAAGCTTGAGTTTAGTACCTTCTCACATTTCCTAATTTTTATTTTTAAATTTGCCCATGAATCCTAAAGCCATGCCTGTTTTTCCCTTTGCTTTATTATTTTTGGTTCAACGTTCCTGACCTATGACCCTATAAATGACAAGGCCCTAAAAACATTCACTCTGTAAATGTCAAACTAGTCACCAGGAAACAAACACTGTGTATTGAAATGCAAGAATTAAACTGTGTTTGTGGTCATTATTTAACAGGCAAACGTCAAAAGATGGACATGGGGGATGAAATGGGACGCACTCTGGTTCAGGTCATCAGTAAGAAGTACAACCCGGACGACTTCCCATACAGTCGTGGGCCTGGAGCAGGGGTGGTGATCCGCACCAGTCCTCAGAGTTCTCCTGTCAAAGGTTAACTATTTCAAATTCAACTCTGTTGCAAAATCGCATTTTTTTTATCCTAGAAATAATTTCTGTAAATATTTCTGCAACATTTTGTTACTTTGTGTCAAAGCTTATTTGAGCTAATTAAATGGCATCCTGTTTTTTAGTTGAACTTGTTTAATTGTCCCTGTCAGGTCGTCTTAATCTGCCCAGTGTGCTGGTTCTGGATAGCGCTGGAATAAGTCATGCCGGAGATGAGGAGGAAGTGGCAACTTTTTGCGCTCATGTGGTGGAGCTGGACTTGTCTCACAACCAATTCAGAGACTGGGGAGAGGTGAGGGTGGTCAGCGTATGTGCTGCTGATGATCACAATGCAGTATACACTTAACATGCTTGTAACTGATGTCCTGAGTAGTGCTAAGATGAAGTCTAAGGCCACGCATTGGGAAAGCTCAGGTATGGCCACTGGGACGACCTCAGTCTGAGGCCTGTTGGTGTTCTGCTTTGTTTAAAATCTGCTTTGTTTACTAAACTGTGTCTTTCCAGATAAGATTAAAAAAACTGACAATAATGGGACATTTTTGTTTCGAAAGGAATGTAATCGCTCTGGTTTTCTTTGGGTTTGCTTGAACATGGCTTCCTTATCTTACCTGTAACTAATGAAATATTAGTACTTATACTTCACAATCTTTCCATCCACAAATTCAACATGCTTGAGGTTATTCAGCCTAGACATTCATAAAGTGATTTTAAAAAATTGCAATAGCCTTCTATATGCTAGTATGTTTCTCATTCTCAGCTTCTCATTCACATTTTTATTTTTTCAAATTTCTTTACTTTTGATGTTACATTGTGTAACACCTCAGTTTAAACTTGAAGGTGTAATCTACATGCAGGTAATTTTAATAATCTTTGCATGGGTTGTCATGAAAATTAGTGAAAGCATATGCATTACCTGACTCTGTACATGAAGAACCTGCACATATGGAACCAACCTGATAACTCACCTAGAACATAGAGCAAATGGTATGAAACACTGACCATATACATGTAAGGTATGAGTAAATACATATCCAATGCATCAGGAAAGTGAATTTAAAAGTGCAAATATTTGCAAGACAAATGGACCAAAAAAAATAAGAGGACAGAAACAGGAGGAGAGGATATGGATACAATAATTGAAAAGGTTTTTAAGTTTACAAATTCTAAATGTAAATGATTTTATTGTTATTGATGTTTTCCTTCATAGATCAGTAAGATTCTGTCAAACATCCCTAATTTGGACTTCCTCAATCTGAGCATGAATCCTCTGAAGGGCTCCATTCTGGAGCGTGGCTGTGCTGAAGCCTTCTCAGGCCTCCGCCGCCTCGTCCTTAATAGCACACATGTCTCCTGGGACGTGGTGCACACAGTCACGCAAGAAATTCCTGAGTAAGTGTGTGTGTATTTTCATAACATTATGTTACTGACTATACCTGTTTGTGTATGTCAAACAGTGTGTGCGAGAGTCGTTTTTTTACTGTATCTCAGTTCTAGACTAGTGTACAGAAACATGTACAGAGTATAAGAACCCCTATACGTCTGCGTTTCCTGTTTGCCTCTTAATCACATGTTATCTCTGCCGCAGACTGGAGGAGCTCTTCCTGTGTCTGAATGAGTACGAGTGTGTGAACTTGTCACGTGTACCCTGCCTATCGCTGCGCCTGCTGCACATCACTGATAATCTGCTGCAGGACTGGGGTGAGGTACGCAAGCTGGGCCTCCTATATCCTCGTTTGACTTCGCTCATCCTCGCTAATAACTCTCTCTCCTCCATCCATGAGCCTGAGGAATCGCTTCAGTACCTATTCCCTAACCTGCACAGTATCAACCTGCACAACTCAGGTTAGTTAAGCAGCTTCATAACAGAGTAATGAATTTAAAATGCTATTCCTTCTATGATAATATGTACAATATTAATATTATATCACATACAATAAAAATATTGCAATGGTTTTTCACTCATAAATCGGCCCAAATGTAACACTATACAGCAGCAGTAAGGTTTTTTTTACACTATGATGATTAAACTTGCGATTAATTTGTGTTTCATATACATGCTAAACCTTGCAGAGGTATCCACATGGATTACTGATCAACTCTGATCCATTACACCACAAATTATAAGCACTGTTATTATAACTGTTATGTTAGTTTTTATTGTCATATGCACAGTAAAGACACATATTCCCACCCGTACAATGCAATTCTTTATTTGCTGTTCCCAATGAATGCCATGAAAATAAAATATAGTAAATGTAGGTATGAAAAAGAATAGATAAAAAAGATATATTAAACACAGTTTTAGAAGTAGAATATGAACTATGAACATACACTAACCTAAAGGATTATTAGGAACACCTGTTTAATTTCTCATTAATGTAATTATCTAATCAATCACATGGCAGTTGCTTCCATGCATTTAGGGGTGTGGTCCTGGTCAAGACAATCTCCTGAACTCCAAATTGAATGTCAGAATGGGAAAGAAAGGTGATTTAAGCAATTTTGAGCGTGGCATGGTTGTTGGTGCCAGACAGGCTGGTCTGAGTATTTCACAATCTGCTCAGTTACTGGGATTTTCACGCGCAACCATTTCTAGGGTTTACAAAGAATGGTGTGAAAAGGGAAAAACTTCCAGCACGCGGGAGTCCTGTGGGCGAAAATGCCTTGTTGATGCTAGAGGTCAGAGGAGAATGGGCCGACTGATTCAAGCTGATAGAAGAGCAACTTTGACTGAAATAACCACTCGTTACAACCGAGGTATGCAGCAAAGCATTTGTGAAACCACAACATGCTACAACAGCAGAAGACCCCACCGGGTACCACTCATCTCCACTACAAATAGGAAAAAGAGGCTACAATTTGCATGAGCTCACCAAAATTGGACAGTTGAAGACTGGAAAAATGTTGCCTGCTCTGATGAGTCTCGATTTCTGTTGAGACATGGTAGAGTCAGAATTTGGCGTAAACAGAATGAGAACATGGATCCATCGTGTCTTGTTACCGGTGTGTAATGGTGTGGGGGATCTTTTCTTGGCACACTTTAGGCCCCTTAGTGCCAATTGGGCATCGTTTAAATGCCACAGCCTACCTGAACATTGTTTCTGACCATGTCCATCCCTTTATGACCACCATGTACCCATCCTCTGATGGCTATTTCCAGCAGGATTATGCACCATGTCACAAAGCTCGAATAATTTTAAATTGGTTTCTTGAACATGACAATGAGTTCACTGTACTGTGACCCCCACAGTCGCCAGATCTCAACCCAATAGAGCATCTTTGGGATGTGGTGGAACGGGAGCTTCGATGTGCATCCCACAAATCTCAAAACAAGAATGCTTTCAGCACCTTGTTGAATCAATGCCACGTAAAATCAAGGCAGTTCTGAAGGCGAAAGGGGGTCAAACACCGTATTAGTATGGTGTTCCTAATAATCCTTTAGGTGAGTGTATATACTGTAAACAGTCCACAGAGTGTGCAAATTTGCAAAGTGTGTGAGTGTGCAGTGCAGTCCGCAGTGAGTGTGCAAGGCTGCAATGGGTGTGCAAATTATTGTGCAAATGATTGTTCAAATGATTGTTATTGTGCAAATGATTGTGCAAATTCTGCAATGAATGTTCAAAGATCGGTTTCAACAGTCAGATATAGATGGTTGACCATGCTGGTTCAGAAGTCTGGTGGCAGTCAGAAAGAAGGGGTTTTACATATCAAACTTCTGTACCTCTGGCCTGAGGGAAGAGGTGAGAAAAGTCTGTACTCAGGATGAATGAGGTCTTTGAGGATGGAGGCAGTTCTCCTGCAGACTCTGCGATAGTAAATGTTCTGCAGTTGTGGCAGCAGAGTCCTTGTGATCATTTCAGCAGTTTTCACTACTCTCTGCAGGCATTTGCGGTCCATAACAGTAGTGCTGCCATTGGTCAGGATGCTCTCGATCATGCAGTTGGAGAGGACCTTAGGAGACATACCAAATTTCACAGCCGCTGCTGAGCCCTCTTAACCAGCTTTGTGGTGTTAAGTGTCCAAGTGAAGTTGTCACCGATGTAGACACCTAGATATTTCAAGCTGCTCATCCTCTCCACTTCGAACTCCTGGATGAACAGTGGTTGATGAGGTCCTTTCTCCTTCCTTGTGTCCGCTATCATCTCCTTAGTCTTGTTCGTGTTGAGGGAGAGGTTGTTATCCTCACACCATGTTACCAGACTGGTCAGCTCTGTCCTATAGGCTACATTGTTTTTTTTTGTTATGTTGTCCTTGTGAGAGGCGACGCAGTTGTGGGTGAACAGGGTGTAGAGGATAGAGCTGAGGACACATCCCTGTGGAGTACCTGTGTTTGTGGTGATGCTGGCTAGGTACTTTTTCCAATTCTGACAGACAGGGACCTACCAGTGTCGAAAAGCCAGTCACAGAGTGTAGGATGGAATGATGGAGAGCAGCAGCAATAGCATCTGAGGTCGACTTGTTAGGCCAGTAGGCATATTGCAGAGGGTCCACAATGTCTGCTACAGTATGCTGTTCTTAATGTAAGCCAGCACCACTCTCTCAAAACACTTCATGATAATTGGAGAGAGTGCTACTGGCCTATAGTCATTCAGACAGGTGGGTGGGTTCTTCTTGTGAAGAGGCACAATGGTTGTGTTCTTGAAGCAGATGGGAATGCTGCCTTAAATGGATTGATCTTCCTTAGTGCTTTGTATACCTGGCCTGTAGCTGGAGGTCTCAAAGCTATGTAAAAGATGTTGAGATCATCCGGCAGGCTTTCTATGAAGCTGATGGTGGTGGTGATCCTATAGTTTGTGATGTGCTGCAGGCCTTGCCACATCTTCCCATAGTCATTGATGAAATAGCACTTTCAGCTTCTCTCTGTGCTGTCTCTTTGCTGCAGTTATAGCTTCCGCCAGTCTGTACTTTGCAGCTTTGTACTATGTCACGTTGCCCAATTTAAATGCAAGAGAGTGAGCATGACGCATGAAGCATGAAGCATGTGGCGTACCTGACTGTTTATCCAGGGTTGCTGGTTGGGGAACTTCCTGACTTGTATGGTGAGAACGATGTTGTCAACACAGGTGCTAACGTACCCAGTCACATACTCAGCATAGTCTCGTATGCTGAAGAGTCCTCCAGAGTGGCTGCAGCTTTAAACACATCCAGGTCTGTTTGAGCAAAACAGTCCTGCATGGTGCTTTCAGTCTCCAGAACCCAGAGTTTGGCTTGTTTGGTGACAGGATTTTGTTTGTTTCAGTTTTTACCTGTAGGCTGGATTCAATAACAGAATAATGTGTTCCGAGTGTCTGAAATGGAGGCGTGGTGCAGCCCTGCATGCACTGCGTATGTGGCTGTAAACGTGATCTGTTTTTATCATGGGTGGGATTGTCTACAGTATGTGTTGGAAATATTTAGGAAAGTGAGTCAGTGAGTGGGTGAACTTCTCTTGTCAGTAAATAAGTTGAGTGAAATCTTGCTGGATACCTTATTTCCATATTTATTGAAGTACATCTGAATAAATTGAAAGAATGGTGCTTGATGTTTTCCCTCCTTGTGTATGTTTCAGGTCTGAATTGCTGGGAAGACATTGAGAAGCTTAATTTCTTCCCAAAGCTTCGGGAGGTTCGTCTAATGGGCATCCCCTTACTGCAGCCTTACACTGACCAGGAGAGACGATACCTTACGATAGCCCAGTGGGTATACACTCTTATATACATGCACTTTTGGTACACATGACAGTATGCACTCAC
>JAAGKR010001425.1:91718-125972 GCA_011419295.1 Clarias macrocephalus
CACACAAACACACACACACACACACACACACACACACACACACACACACACACACACACACACACACACACACAATGTATGCACACACAGCTGAATTTCAGGAATGAATTACTAATGTTTGTAGCTATTTCCTATACAACAAACACAATAGGAGATAAATTACATTTATTTTGTAATAACAACACAT
Organism: Clarias macrocephalus; assembly: GCA_011419295.1. Lineage (NCBI taxonomy): Eukaryota > Metazoa > Chordata > Actinopteri > Siluriformes > Clariidae > Clarias > Clarias macrocephalus. The sequence continues at coordinate 91,906 of JAAGKR010001425.1, forward strand.
CTTGACTGTGTTTTTTAAATAAATGGCACACTGCACATTTTAACAATTTGCAGTTCTATTTAATGTTGAAGGACCTTCATGAAACAATCTTCTCTTGTCACTTTATAGCAGCAATAAATCATCATTCCTTCACAATCTACTGTTCCGGTACTGCACCCACACTTTACATCAGGATCAGATCTCAAACAATGGCATGGAGCCTTTTTGCATGTCCACTAATAACCATTATATGGCCAGTAATTAAGTTAATGCTTTTGTAACGACATAATGCATATGTAAGGAATAGCACATGATAGGGTAGGCCATTACAATAAAATTATTTGTGATATAATGATGTCATGCACCTGAAAGTTGATTATTTTCTAAGATGGGAATAAATACAATGGTCACTACTAGCCTCCATGGTCCCTAGATAGATAGATAGATAGATAGATAGATAGATAGATAGATAGATAGATAGATAGATAGATAGATAGATAGATAGATTAACGATTATAAATTAAAATAGATGATCATGAAAAAAAATCCAAAGGGAGAATGCAGGTGCAGGTTGAACTTTTATAAGCATCATGAATTTAACTCAGAGGAAAAATGCTAAGCCTAGAAACTAGGTGAAACATAATCAGGAACATATGGTGTGCAAGGGATGACAGGTTTAGTCCAGGCATAAATTAACCTGATAACACAAAGAAAGTGCATACAGTGCTCTGCATGTGGGAGGAAATTCATGACACCTCACCAGTTAATAATACAGGTGCTAAAACTGGGGACTCATTCGTCATCGAAGTGTGATCGATGTTTATGTCCAGACATTTGATTTATTTGCAGATACATTTCCAGATACACCCAGAACACGATTGACCATAAATGTGCCAGCTCCACTCCAGAAGAGCTGAAGTGCAGATGGATTAGTTACCATCCACATCTCCTCCAAATGGAAAGCTTTAAGGGCTATTGTTCAGCACAGCGCTCTGTGTGTCCACTGATCCATTCAAAGCAGGCCTGAGATCAGTAACACCGGCGTAATGTAGACACACAATTATAATATTGTTTACCATTTTGACTGTGTGCTTGCCTCCTTGGCTATGTTCGAAATAAATGCTTGCAATTTAGTACATTGCACTTATTTTCCTTCTTATCATCATCATCATCTGATTGGTGCTCCATTCAGCTTAGTGATTCCATGTGCTCATCCTATCATATCCTTCATATATTATTTCTCTTCCTTTTCATCGCTTCCCCCTGAGGGAGAGGACGTTTCTCGGACTTGCTCTCCTTTCGGGGAGGCTAACCTTTGAGAGATAATGCGTCCAGTCCCTGCCTCCTCAAAGAGGTGTTAGAATAATGTTACTTGGAAACTGATATATGAGGTGGCAGCTTGATTCAGAGATTGAACTCTAAATGGACATAAGTGCTAAGGAAAGGTCTATATGTTTTATTTAACAAAGCAAATCTGACAGTGCTGTTAATGCCATTAACAACTAGTAATATCATCTGATTTATTTTGAGAGTTAAACATATCAGTCCATTTTTACTTATATGTTATTGCAAGTGGAAGGGCTGTGTTCAGTCTACTATTTCTTGTGTGTCAACTTTTCTGTGACATTCAGCACAGAAATAGATTGACTGGCCTTCATCTCTCTTTCTTCCTCTGACATTCTCTCTTTTCCATCCTGCAGCAGGGAAAGGTTCCCAGAGGAGTAAAAGTTAAACTTAGTAAAAAGAGGCAAAGGGATGGCAGATGCTAAGTGAATAGCAGTGGTGAAAACTCTAGGGGTGATTTTAGGCTGCCCCAGACAGCTTGCCCTCTGCTAATTTCTTAGGGCAAGCTATAGTCAAGGGCAAAGTTTTAGGGGAAAATGAGAGAGATTGACACTGAAAGATCTTTATAATATTCTTAATATATATAAATATAATATAATATTGTAATATATTGACCTCTCAACCTGGCTACAGATATAACCATAATGTATCTGTCTATGACATTAGATACTGATTAGTGGTTGAAATCTAAAGAAGTGACTTTTAAAAACACATTGACTTTTACTTCACAGTAGGAACCGATCGTCCTATAAAAATTCCTTTTAAGAAAATGGAGAAAACTCTGTAACTTCAGCCACTGCCATGGTTGCTTAGTCGAAGCCTGGGCCCAACTAACCACAGCAATGTTATCTCTCTAAACTTTAGGAGATATAGTGAGTGGTGTTCTGGCTCAAGTAATTGTAAGTCAATACTGTACAGTCACTTGCTCTGGTAGCACAGATCAGGCTCTTGCCCTATCGATTTCCCAAGCAGAGTAATTTAGTTATACCATGTGGAAAAACAAGAACCGAGAAGTGAAAGAAGTAATGGAGATGCAATTTGATATATGACCCGCCAGCCGTACTACCCAGATTACTGCAGCCAGTCTCTCTGCTAACAAAAAGAGAGATTTTGTCAAGAAAGAATGCTGGAGATGGTGCAAGAGAGGACCTGTTTGTGTCGGTAAATGCTGATTGAGGTGGGAATGAGGTAAACATTGATTGAATGAAGTTAATGAGATTAAAGATAAAGGGCTCCACATGTTCACCAGCCTTAAAGCCCAACTGTGAGAACAGACATCACTGCTAGATCTGTGAAGAAAAAGAGAAGAGGGATGAGGTTGATGAATGATGGAATAGGTGGCAGAACAAGAAAGGAATCTGGGCAGGAGAATATGATGGAAATGAAAGCAAGGCTTTTCTGTATGTCTTAAATTTAATGCCTGTCATATATGAATATACACTGACTATAGTATATATATACAGACAAACTAAACCCAAATTACTTCAACATTATAAAAGTGACTTCTATGACTTTATGTCATAAACTCTCCCATATGCAGACCTTAAAGATTACTGTGGATGGTTCCAATTAGATACCCTGAGATTGTAGTTTATACCCAATGACCTCCTGTTCTTCAGTGGAGAATTTATTTAGGTCCTTTAAGAGCTGGCTCAGGCAGGTAAGGCTCTAGGTTGTTAATTTGAGGATCCGGGTTCAAGCCCTGCAGCCAGCCATTGCATGCAGTGCCGATCCCAAGCCTGATTAGAAAAATGAGAGGGTTGCGTCAGGAAAAGCATCAGATGTAAAAGCACACCAAATGTGTGCGGATTGTATACTTGAAAACCTCTATCTAAAAATGTTGTAAAGCTTAAAGTCTCAAACCCAACAACTAGATATTGCCAAGAATAATAGAGTTTTGAGGCTTGTTTCTCTCAAGGTGTATTTCTCTTGTCTTCTGAGGACATTATGGTTTTAAATCTACGTCCAGATTCCTGTAAACTGTGCACTTTTAAAAGAGCTATTTAAATATAATTGACTTGACTCCATCACATAATGTACTGAAAAATATATAATAATAATAATAATAATAATAATAATAATAATAATAATATTCAGGCCGGCACGGTGGTGTAGTGGTTAGCACTATCACCTTGCACCTCCAGGGTCCGGGTTCAATTCCCGGCCAAACTCGATTCCCATCTTTCTGTGTGCATGGAGTTTACAAGTTCTCCCCGTGCTTGGTTGGTTTCCTCCGGGTACTCCAGTTTCCTCTCACAATCAAAAGACATGCAAATTAGGCTAATTGGCGTTCCCAAAATTGCCGGTAGTGTGGATTGGCACCCTGTCCAGAGTGTACCCGACCTCATGCCCTAAATCTCCTGGGATAGGCTCCAGGCCCCCGTGATCCCGAATGTATGTTGTGTCCTTATGTTGCATTTTCATTCTGTAAGGTCAGTCGCTTACAGCGTTACTGTACATACAGCAGTCTCACTCTATCTCCTGATGTAAACCTGCTATTGTCCCGTCTCATCTGTACAGCTGACCAGAGAACAATGCGCCGATGGAATTCAGGTCGGTTGTGTTATCAATGCCAATGTGATTTTGCTTACACTTAAGAGAGCGTAGTGCGGGTAAATAAGACCTTTGAGTGAGTCTTGCTTTTTTCCCTAGACAGAGTGGCACTCTGTATGGACGTAGAGGTATTCCCATGGTGAAGGTTCGGAACCGCAGGCACCTACCCACGCTCAGCCTCTGCTTTGTGGGGACACTTTTTTTGGCAGACTGGGAAATTACTTCGATTGGCGTAGTTGGTACAGTAGCACTTTAAAGCAAAAAAAGAGCCCCCTTGACCAACCCCCCTACCTAGACTTTTTAAATCATTTGTGCATTATGTCCTCTTATCTTTCTCACAAATCCGTAGTAGCTTGGAGTGGGGGCTAGGGAGAACTTTCTCATGGCAAAAGAACACAAAAGCAGTTTTGTTATAGTTTGGTACAACATAAGTATGCTTCAATGCACCAAAAATGTATTCCAGGACATTCTGCCATTCTGAACTGGTTGGCTTCTTGTATTTGGCAAGAATTTTTAATACAAAGAAATATTCTTTGCTTTTCTTATATTTTTATTTAGATTTTTGTTGTCAGGTTGTGCCAGTTTTTTGCACCTTTGGTTCCTTCATACAGACTCTGTAGTCAGACCAAGAAAAAATATGTTCTCATAAATGGCCATGAGCTGGACACAAGTGGGACCAGATTATGTGATAAGAATACATTGATTATTAATATAATACATCATCATTCATAAAATAATTTTCCGTAACCATTTTTCCTGATTTCCTGCGTCTGCGTTTTCATTTGAAGCCAATGGTGAAAGTAGGCTGGTACCTGGTACGAAAAGATTAGAGAGCAGATACCTGCTATACCCCACATTCATAACTAGTCACGGTAGCACATTCAGCAAGAAAACAGCAAAAGTGATGTAATCTTAAACAACACTTCGGTTCCTTAGTAGTTGCGTCAAAGTCATTCTCAATTGTTTTGGGACCATCCATGTTGTTTTTTTGTCCATAACATCCAGTAGTCAAGTTTTGTGGGATTTTAACTAAGTATGCATTAATACCACTTGTATCCTTTCTCTGTACCTTGTAGTCATATGTAATACAGTAATACTGCTCTTCATGCCCAGGTCAGCTCCCTTCATGCTCTCTAAGATATTTTATCAGGCTACTTGTCTTAATTAAAAAGACATCCGGGCGTCCATTTATGTTTTAATATCATATTTAATATTTAAATTTTAAATTGTGTTGAGGTCTATGGTTTTTCCCATATTATATTTTTTAAATTTTACATATGCAACTTTCTTATACCTCAATAAAATCTAAAATGGTTAAAGGCAACACCAGGTTCTGTTCTGGACAATGAAAGCGATTTCTGTATAATATACTTTTCTCAAGGATGACAGTTAATTTGCATGATATTTCTCATATTTTCTTAGAGGTGCATTATATGGCCAAAAGGATAGTATGTGGGCACGTGGCAGAGTTCCCTTTACTAGGACTTAGGGAACTGATGTGTTCTAGCATCGCAGTGTCGTGTGAACGAAATAAGCTTCTGAAGGTATTGACATGGTTGAAGTGGAAGAACTTTGGCCCACACAGAGACTTGATCTTAACTTCACTGCACCCTAGGTCTCCTTGCTTGTATCTAAAGTCACTAATACTCTTCTATGAGCACACATCCCCACAGTCACACTCCAACATCTAGTAAAAAGGCTTACCAGAAGAGTAAAAGTTACTATATTTTGATGTAGGGGAACTGGATGTCCAGAAAAAACATATCTTGGTGTTATGGTCATGTGTCCACAGATTTTTGGCTATATAGTTGACCACATGTTTTCATAATAATTCTATTGAAGAAGTGAAGCATGTTTTTGCGAGAAGCATTTTCCTTTTCCTAACTAGTTAAATTATGTTTTAAAGTAAGTTATTTTAAGCCAATATATTTGTCACATGTACAATACTGCACAATGAAATTCTTTCTTTGCATATCCCAGCTTGGGGACTGGGGTCAGAGCACAGGGTCAGCCATTATAAAGTGCCCCTACATACAAAGACAGTCACTTCATCACTAAGCATAGCCAAAGCACTTCTTTCACTGGTAAATTGCATTTTATTTTTAAAATGCTTAACGAAAGCCTACTGTGTCTTTAAAATTACCAAATTTATCTTAGTTCTATTCCATGTTATGATCAGATGGCTTTGTTTCTCTTGCCCCTTAAAGGTTTCACAATCTTGTGGCCCGTTACGGGCGTCTAGCACGACTGGCTGACATCGATTTGCGCCCACTGAGCTGTGTCCAGGTTGAGCTGCACTTTGGGGACGACACCGAGCAGCTGGAGCTCCGGCTGGATCAGACTGTGGCTGATCTCAAGAAGCAGCTCAGGCCTGTGGTGCAGCTACCAGCTAACAAGATGCGCGTCTACTACATTGACAGACAGCTGGGTTACGCACTAGCACCTCAAGAGCTCAAGTACGGAGCCCGAGCCCTCCATTCCTACAGCATACGGGATGGAGATGAGATCCTGGTAGTGCCAAAGTGTCAGTAAATAAAGCGATCTGATCACACGGACAGTGATTAATAAAAGGGACCAGTTGATATGGTAGAAGCAAACAAAAATCTGACAGTAAATCTAGTGTAAACAATGAGTTGCAAATCTATTTATGAGTCATTGTAGCGCGTCTTTTGGGAGGTCAGCGAGATAAGAGCAGTGTCCCCTACAAGCTGAACCTGTGACCAGAAGAAATATTTTTTTCTAAAAAAGACTGTGAATTGGATTATAGCTCCTTCTTTGTATGCTACGCTCTTACTTTTGAAGAGACGGGTCAGTGGTGTTTTTTTTTTTAAAGAGAGAGATTTCACACCAAGATTTTAAAGATTTTAACTCATCACATTGATTGATTGTTTCTTGCATAACACATACAATTTGCATATTTGCTGAGACTGCTTCTGTGGAACCTCAAACCCAGTATATTTCTAAATAGTATTTTACCACTTATGGGTCTCACACATATATGCGGTGCAGTGAAAAAGTATTTGAGTGAATTTGTATTTTTTTGCATATTTGGAAGCATTTAAATGATTCAGATCAACAAACAAATTTTAATATTACACAAAGATAACCTGCGTAAATACCACATGCACTTTTGTAAAAAAATTTTAAAAAAAAAACCTGTCCAAACCTACCTGGCTCTATGTAAACCTAATAATTTGTTGTGCCGTCCGTCGCATCAATAACTGCAATCAAGTGTTTGCGTTAACTATCAATAAGTCTTTCACATTTTGGGAAAAATAAATAAATTTGGCCCACTCTTTTTTAGAATTGTTTTAATTCAGCCACACTGGAGAGATTTCGAGCATGAACAGCCTGTTCATACCACAGCATCTCAATCGGATTTAAGTCCAGATTTTGACTAGGCCTCTTCAAAACCTTGATTTTGTTTTCCTTGATCAATTCAGAGGTGGACTTTGCTGGTGTGTTTTGGATCATTGTCCTGCTGCATAACCCAAGTGCACTTGAGCTTAAGGTCACAAACTGATGGCCGGACATTCACCTTCCACTAATTATGGCAAGTCATTCAGGTCCTGAAGCTGCAAAGCAGCCCCAGACCATCACCCTACCACCACCATGTTTGACTGTTGGTATGATGTTCTTGTTATGAAAGGCTGTGTTAATTTTAGGCTTTCACCTTGGAACTCTCCTATAGATGCCACTTTTGCCCAGTCTCTTTCTTATAGTTGAATCATGAACACTGACCTCAACGGGGGCATGTGAGGCCTGCGGATCTTTAGATGTTGCTCTGGGTTTTTTTATGAGCTCAATAAATGAAATAATTGTTTAAAAAGTGTATTTTGTATATGCTATGCTATCTTTGTATAATATTAACATTTGTTTCATGATCTGAATCATTTAAGCATTTAAATATGCAAAAAAAAATCAGGAAGGGCAAATACTTTTTCACAGAACTATACATATCTTTACAGGGTGGCCAAAACACCATCCTTAAAATGTCACCTTATATCACAAACCTCTCATCCCGTTTTAAAATTTAGATCCAGCTAATAAAAGCTTACGTAGTGGTCTGGCCTCAGTTTCCCCTTAATCTTCATTTTGATAGGACTTCGTGCCATAGTGGTGGTTAGAGAAGAAAATGTTGCCTTAGCCTTTCCTAGCACCTTATTATGAATGAGCCTGGACTGACTTAGTCAACAGTGTGGTTGTTTGTGACTTCTGCAGAAAACACCAATCCCTGGCTGTGGTAACACCGTCACACAGCCAGGACAGCTTTCTCTCTGCTTAGATTACAATAGGGTCACCCACCACATCATTGAAACCTTTCTGTGTCTCTTCACATGCATCTCACGCCTATTAAGACCACTTAATGATTGCAATGAGGTGGAACTCAGCTGCACATCGCATGAGAATCTAGTCATTTAATATTCATTTGCCTGAGCAATCTTCTTTTTATTCTATTTATACAGAGATGTTTTTAGCTATTCTTTGTCATGATATGTCCAGTTCCTGTTTGTCACACACCGAAAAATGGGCCAGCATGAATAAAACTGCTGTAATTTAGCATGCAATCCTTCAGCAGTTGTATTAAATGTGCTATTAAGGTAAATTATTTATTAAGGTTTTTACATGATTACAATATCTACAGTATAGTTAAGCTGCAGGCTCAATATGTTAAGTCACATATCAAAAACAGAAGATATTATCCAAAAATGCTTTTTAATGGTTTGGTATAGTGTTGTGGATATTACAGAGTTTAAAGAACAAACTGAATAAAATAGGAAAAAAAACATGAAATTAACCAAAAAAAAAAAAGCTTTTAAATGTGTTCATATTTTTAAATATATGATTTTTGTTGTGATATATAAAGAGTATCTGGGCTTTATACAATTTTGTATGCATTTGAGCCAAGTTGTGTAATCATACTTACAGTCATATGGAAAAGTTAGTACCCCCTTTAATTCTATGTGTTTTTGTTAAAACATATTTTTTAAAAATCATACGAATTTCACTGCAATACTCAGTACCCCCTTATTGCTTCCACAGGATTTAAGAGGATAAGTTGATCACCAGTCTTGATTAATTGATCATTAGCAATTGTGCAGACCTCTATAAAAGCGAAAGTTTTGGCACTTTGCTGGTCTGGCATTCAGGTGTGTAGTAAACAATGCCAAGAGGGAAAGACATAACCAGTGGTCCAAAAAAGCAATTGTTGGTGCACATTGTTGGTGGAAAGTGTTATAAAACCATTTTCAAACAATTTGGAGTCCAACATTTTACAGTTAGAAAGATTAATGGAAAGCATTCAAGACATTTGCCAATCTTCCCAGAAATTAATGTCACAGCACTTTCAGCCCAAGATCAGATTGTCCAGGTCTTCTGGAATAACGTCCTATGGACAGATGCGACTAAAGTGTTGTTTGGCCTTAATGCCATGTTTGGGGAAAAACCAAGCACAGCATTTCAGCATAAACACCCCATAGTGTTTTATAAAACTAATATTAAGACCCACTATGATCAGATGATTTTTATGATGTTTATACACAGAAACACATAGAATTATAAGAAGGTGTAGTAACTTATTTCATGTAAGGAAAACACTTTTTTTTTCTCATGTTTTGTATAGCTGTAGGAACATTTATGAACATGTATGTGCAGACAGGAACGCACATCATAGCACACAATGTCTGTTTCAAAATGGTCAGTTCCTGTTAGTCTTTACATTCTATGGTTTGGATTACCGTGCATTGACCCTCAATTAATTCCCAGAAAACTGGCTCTAATCTTAAACTAGCTGAACTAGTGTTGCTATATGGATGGACTATATATGCTGCCCCTTGTTACATACATTTGGGCATTGGACATTGTTACATGCTTCGAGTTTCAGTGTAGCATATTTTGTCTCACAGATAAACCATTATTGCTATTTCATATACCATGTGTTAAATCTTTTCTCATGTAAATATCTTACTAGTTCTACAACCTTTTCTTTATTCATTGTTTGAGGTATGTCCTACCACTGCTCTTTGAGTTCCATCTGAAATATTATTTCCATAATCCTTTGATTATGCAGGTTACCCTTATTATGTAGGTCCTAATTCAATCTGTCTATTTATTTTTATTTTTTCAGGATATTTTTCCATGTTCCATGCCAAAAATTTGGATTATCGATCAGTTTATAAACAGATCGTTTTAGTCTTTGGTGATATTTGCTCAGTGTGTGGAACAAGAGTTGCCTCAATTGCATACACTTTTGTGCTGTTATTTTTATTTTGCTGTCATATGTGATAGTTTGATTATCTGTATAGATACAAAGAAAACCAAATACAGCAAGCACTTATTTGTTAGACCTAAAATTCATTCACTTTATAAACTGACATTTTCACATTTGAATGTATGCACAACTAAAGCAATGAATTAATTCAAGTACTTGCTATTGTCCTAAGCCATCAATAAATGTGTGCTGTTTGATCCCAGACAAAAAGCGTCTCAATCACAAGGACAAACTAAATGACCCAAATGGTTCTGCAAGACACCCCAAATATACCATATGTACAAGAATTCTTGATGTCATATTAGCCACTGCTACTAACTACTTTTATGTCAAGGGCAATAATCACTAGTAAGCTAATGCAAGCCAGGGCAAGTCTTTGTAAAACTGTGACCCTGTCCTTACTTTAATTGAACTTACTTTATTTTTTAACAGATTAGATCAAATGTAAATATAAATATACATTGACCATCTAATTGAGATTACCTTACTGATACTGCAGCACAGCAGTGTGACACAGGCTAATGTAATTGTATATTTATATTTATATTATTTACTGTTTTAATAGTGCTGTATATATAGTTCATAAATGTACAAGGGCCCTCTTGCTCTTCTAAGGACCCAACCCCCCCACCAAAAAAAAAAAAAAAAAACCACATCCGGTCCCTTTTAGGGGTCCTAACATACTCAAAAACTCATGGAATTCGGCACACAAATTGGAATCTGCTGCCATTAGGACGCTTGCTAGTCTGGATCCTGAGCGTGGCTCAGCCTTCACAGGAAATTCTGCTGCATACACACTTGCATGTATACATGTCTAGTTATCATTGAGCTGAACAATTTTCACTTGCATGTCATGGGCTCACCTCAACTCATAGTCAGATACTTTGGGGCAATTGCAAAATGCTCACAATGGACGCACATTACATACAACACACACACTACACATCCTACACACACTCTATACACACACTACCCATCCTATAGACACACACACACTACACAGCCTACACACACAAGACATCCTACACAAATGATGTATGGCCCAAGCACCTGCAGCATTAGACCCGACCCACATTAAACAACCGACCCACATTGAACAACCGGAGCCTTTTGGAGGTTTTAACATGCTTAAAATTCACACAGGTTGTACAGTATGTTTCGCACAGCTGATGATGGCGCAGATGCTTGGGCCGATTACAATGTCCAGCTGTGACGATGCCTTAAAATTTATGCCATATTCAGTGACATCAGCATCATGCTCAAAAGGCACGCAGGTTGTGTGGTGCTCCCGAGTGTCGATGGCACAGGTACTTGGGCTTGCTCATCATGGCTTGCAACTATATTTATTATTATTTTTACTGCAATTATACACCTGATTTAAAAGGGTTTGATGATTATAAAATACACCTTTTAACTTAAGAGACCAACAAAACTTTGGTGCACATGTTCCACACACACACGCACACACAAAGGTTGAAACACTCATTAACAGAAACAAAAACAGCTGTGTTCAAGGAGACTTGGAACTAGGTGAGGAACAGCCAATTTCTTGTGCTGGTGAGGTTGTGGAAGAGAGTTTTATGTCACAGGTCATACACCATGACAAGAGTGAGAAAGGTAGTTATACTATAAAGTGGAAAACTACTAAACCTTGGATTGTGAGTAATGTGGTTTATGAGTGTTCCGCAAGACGAGCAAAGATTTTTAATAAATTTTGATTTAAAAAACAAGCAAGTGTTGGTTTACGTGTGCCGAGTATCATGTATCATGCATGGGCCTCTTATTTTGACAGCGAGCATCACTCTTGTGCTGCAGAATTGTGGGTAATCGTCTCCCCTGCTCCCCTGGGTCTTAGTGCTCTTACTGGTATAATCAACATCTCCCTCTCTATTTCAGCGTCTCCTATGTGTGTGCGCGCATAATTTGACACTGACACATACAACACACACACACCGATACACGAACACACACTCTTTTCAACCCCCCTCCCCGGCTTCACTCACACACACAGGAACTCAGCTCTGTCGCGATTAGGTAAGGTGCTGGTTCATTTCTTTTTGTTTGTTTTTTTACTTTACAGCAGTGATTCTTTAGTATGCGCTCATGCCAGTGTCATTAGAGAGATTTCTTTTTTCTTTCGTTAAAACAGTGCTTCCATTGTGTGTGTGTGTTTGTTGTGAAACTTAAAAAGTGATTCCGTTAGTATGTGCCCATGCCAATGTCAGAGAGATTTATTTTTTTTTTCTGTTAAAACGGTGCTTCCATCGTGTGTGTGTGTGTGTGTGTGTGTGTGTGTGTGTTTGTTGTGAAACTTAGAAAGCGAGGTGGGGAGATGTTACTGTGTAAAATGAGCCGAGGGAAGGGGCTAATTCCATACACACACACACACACACTGTCGTGATTTATTTTTACTTTTTTAAAAGGTAAAGTGCAGGTTAATCTGTTTTATTTTCAATTTATAGATTGTATTAATTATTTTTATGTATTTATTTTTTTGGGCTGTGGAACAAATAATTTGTGTTTTCATTATTTCTTATGGGAAAATCTGGTTTGATTTACGAGTATTTTGGAATATGAGGCCACTTCCAGAACGAATTATGCTCGTAATCCAAGGTTCCACTGTACATGTCTCACCCAGACAATAATTTTAAAGTAGACTGGGGTTTCAAGATGTGATGTTCCGGCTATTTTAAAGAAGCACAAAGAAATGGCCAGAGTTGAGGACTGTAGACGCAGTGGTCAGCCGAGGAAGCTTAATGCAGCAGTTGAAAGACACATCATGCTTACTTTCCTTTGACATCAGAAGATATCCAGCAGAACCATCAGCAAAGAACTGGCAGAAACCAGTGGGATCCAGGTATACCCATCTACTGTATGGAGAAGATTGGTCTTCATGAAAGAATTGCTGCGCAGAAGCCATACCTCTGGCGTGGAAGCAAAGTTAGGGGACTCAACTGTGCAAACCATAGGACCTGGGATGCAGAAGGCTGTCAGGAGGCAGGTTGTTTGCTGAAGGGCTGGGGAGGTATACAATAATGAGTGTCTGCAGGCAACAGTGAGGCATGGTGGAGGTTCCTTGAAAGATTGGGAGTTACATAACCATAGCATATTTAAATGAATGAATTAAATGAATCTCAAGTCTGTTTGGACACTTTAAGGAGGATACACAGACCAAACCAGTTTTGACTAGCTGAAAGTGAGGTACTGTACAAAGTAGAGTTGCTCTTTGTTCCATATTTTTGTGAATCAATCTCAGTTAAATCTACTTGAGAGAAATATTACAGGTTAGACTACTGAGAACTAGTGATTTGTATGAGATAGAAGCAAACAGTCAGCTGATTGAAAGAAACCCCTCTTGTGCCTCAGCCTTTCTGTCATGGTCTCTACCAAATGTGCTTCTCATTGGTTGAGACTCACGACCCAGGCAGGTGTATAATTTTTTCTCACTTGTCAGAATTTCCTACCTGCTGTGGATTATTGGAATGTATGCTTCATATTTGAAACATTAGCCTCCCAGGAACTCCTTTAATGGCTCAATATGGGGATGTTTAAAATGTTCAATATGAATAATATTGGTATAATATTAATAACATTTGCCTCAATATATAATATTAATGATAATTATTATGATATTATATATAATAATATGATGTTAATAAATTCACATGGGTAACCTTTATTACTTTTTTTTAAAATAAATATTTAATTTCAACAGTAATAATGTCAACAGTAATAATTCTCTGCATTAGAAGAGATTCAGTAAGCAATAATAGAATGATAGAGATATTCGTATAAATACATACAATAAACGTATGTATGTATATGTCAGCTAAACAGGTTATTTAATTTACATTATGAATGGTTAACAGATGATTTCACTGTGCTGCTCAGATTACTGTAGATTACAACTATTTATTTTGTCTTAGATTTATATTATATTTAACACTATTATTTACGTTCATTTCACAAATAGAAATTAGCATTTGACTAACACATTATATTTCTAACATACACTTATTCTTTACTGATGCATTTCAATCACAATATTTGTGAAAGAAGTAATTATACCATTAGATGGAGTAAATATACACAATCATTACTCATTCCATATTAATATTTTTTATGTTTAACCAATATATCACTATTACTATATATATATAGTACTGTATATATAAAAAAAATAATTAGTAAATCGTCCTACACAAAGACTGGGTGCTCATGGGAAATCTGCTGCAGCATCGGAGACAAGGAGCACCTAAAAACACTTCTTACAAATTCTGCTGAGTCGCAATAGTTAGTAAAATAACGACTGGATGCATACACAACTTTTTATCGTGTACCATGGCGAATACTGTCTCAGCCGTGCTATCTTCCTCCACTGCTCACTACAGTCAGTCCTGAGTCTCCACCCACCTGCTTACTAATTATGTGCAGATTTTTAACATCGTTAAACGTATGAAAATAAAAAAACATAAATGTAAGTAAATAAAAGCTGTGCATCCAGCAGTGACACTGCAGAGAGTCCAGTACAGCTCCAGTCATGTTTTACAGCATAAGAGACAGGCAGAAGACAGCAGGGTGCTAGTCTGAGTTTAATTAGCAGCATAATGCTGCATAGCTTTGTTAAAAAAAAAATTTTTAAAAAAGGATTACCCCAATGCTTTTTACTCAAGTTGAAATCCTAAGTACATGATGCTCTAAAATGTACAAAAATACTACAAGTAGAAAACTATGTACTTAAACTTTATTGAATTTGCTGTTGACAACATAAATTTGCTAGTACATGTTTGTTTGACCAACTTTCAAAGATGAATAATATGGCAAAAAAGTCTAAAAATGAATTAAGAAATATGGACATAGATCGGTGTTAATATCGAGACTTGGTGTGGAGCAAAAACAGCAGCTGGAGCAGATGAACTAACCTGCTGTACTGGATGAAACAGATGAACTGTCATCTGCTTCATCCATATTAAGACAGCAGACTTTATTAGTTCATTAGGTTATTTTATAAATATGATTGTGCAATAAGTAACTAGTAACTAAAGCTGTGAAATAAATGTAGTAAAAGGACAATATTTGTCTGCGAATTATAGACTGGAGAAAGTAACATAACTGCAAATATTTAAGTCAATTATGTTATATGTTGTGATTACGTCTAGATAATACGCCAATAAAATTTAGATTTTAATAATATCAATAAATATGTTAAATATTTTCAATTTATCTTTCACAGCAACAACACCACTAAGAAAGAGAAGTTGAACAGGGATAAGAAAACAGACAAGGTAAATGTCAATTACACGGCTTCTAATAAAGTATGTTGTTTTTTTAAGGGTGTTGATACTAATATAAAAGACTTGCCATCATGTAACATAAGTAATATTTTGCCACACACACACACACACACACACACACACACACACACACACACACACACACACACACACACACACACACACACACACACACACACACACATTCATTTATTTATTTATTTATTTATTTATTACCTTTTTATGTACTTACTTTTGTTCAATGATCAACTGCAAAAACTAGCTGTGAATATGGTGCCCTTCCCTCTAGGGCAATGGTGCTTCAATCAGTTAAGGCCGTGAGTTACTGATCGGATGGTCAGGAGGTTCGAGCCCCAGCACCACCAAGTTGCCACTGCTGAGCCATTGAGCATGGTCCTTAATCTGCTCCAGGGGTATCCTGGCTGACCCTGCACTCTGATCCCAGCTTCCTAAGTGCTGCTATGCAGAAGAAGAAAAAATATTCACTGTGCAGTAAGGTACATGTGACAATTGCATTTTTTTTTCTGCATTTCTTGAGTTCTGATTTTTCCCATCTCACCAGCAGAGGGAGCCACAGATATTTGGTACCAAAAACATGATGGCAGCGTGTGACCTGCGCCTTGGCCACTACTTGACCAAGAGGGCTTAAGATGGCTGTCACCTCCTCCCAGCAGTTCACATTTTCAGAAGAAGGGCCTACCTGCATTGGTACACAGATAAAGAAGGATATTTGATTTGATCTATGCATGGTTAACAGCAAACTTACTTGCTAATGTTAGTAATTGTTGACCATCCTAACGATTAGATTTGATGCTGTTTTCGTTTTGGGAGATGATCAGCAATGAACACAGAATCGACCCGACCGGGACCTACACTGTAAAAACTTATTCTGTGGCCTTGTAAATACCACAATAATAAAAAAGTTATGTTACCTTAATAAGATCTCTTAATCACACGTTTGAGTTGGACATATCAAAATAAATGCCTATTATTTAACAAGTAGGAATGAGCATTTGTTTTTTTTTTTTTCAAATTTACTCAAGTAAAGTCAGGTTGCCGCTGTTAGGCATGACTGATGGTAGTGCTCTCTTTTCCTTCTTCCTAGCCAAAAACATGGTGACAACACTGTCGTTTCCAATTTGATGGAGCACCTTGTCATGAGGCTTAAAGATGATAAATGGCTCAGGAAACAAAACATCAAAATTTTGGCCAGGAAACTTCCCAGACCATAATTCCATTTAAAACTTACCAATCCTCCACAAATATGAACTCTTTGCAGACACGTAATGTAATTGTCAATAAAAGCCTTATGAAATGCTTGTAATTATATTTCAGTATACGATACTAACATCTGACAAAAATATCTAAAAACACTGAAACAGCAGACTTTGTGAAAATTCATATTTCTGTCATTCTCAAAACTTTTGGCCATGACTGCAGACAAAGAAATACACAGAATTTATACTGTATAAATAGTAATTTACTCACATTATATATTCTAATACTTTGAGATACTACATTTTTTTTCATGAGCTATAAGCTGTAATCATAGAAATTCAAACAAACTACTCTTGTAATTTTTTACTTTCATATAGTCTAGATTCATTATATGTAGCGTTTCACTTTTGAAATTCAATTCCAAAAATAAAATAAAAAAACATGCAAATTTGCATAGATTTCCCATTAACTATAGTTCGAAATCGATATAACTGAGGTTAATGTGTAAATAATATTGGGCGTCATTTTTTATAAAAGGTACATTAAAGTCAATGCGAGACTTTTAATTGTGCAGAATAACAAAACACAGTTATGAATAAAAGCTGCATTTATTGCACTATATAATCCCACTAATCCACTAATGAACTTATCCAAGAGCTTCACTAATTCTTGGATACCATTAACGTAGAACATTTTCACAGTATGCTAGTTATTCACAGTATGCTTATTAGTCTGCCTGCATCACATCTGAAATGTTGCATTCCTTTAATGGCCCACATGCTTGGAGAAAGGTCACCGCTGTGTAGGTATGTGGCAGTAACTCTCAGACAAGTTCTTGTAATACATGCAAAAAAAAATTATTTTTGCCCTGCCTACCCATGCAAAAGGTTCGATTCCCAGCCAATGCCCAACTCCAGGCACTGGATGAAGTGCTGGTCCCAAGCCCGGAGAAAATAGGAGTGTTGCATCAGGAAGGACATCTGGTGTAAAACCTGTGCCAAGCTTGTGTGCAGATCGGTTGGTCCGCTGTGGCAACCCCTAGACAGAAGCAGCCGAAAGGCCAACAACAGCTATACACAGCTAGCTAAATTGGGAAAAATGTCTCTTTCTAGTGGAAACAAGACCAAATCCTGATGGCTTCTTGCTGTACGTGTACAATTCAGATGGGCCTAAAAGTTCACAATATGCTAAGTCTTTACCATACACACCCATCTGATCTCCTTTCCAACCACAGCTTTCTTTCTGAACCCCCTCCTTCTCCCAACATTCTTTCAGCACCCTATTCGTTGCGTAGATTTCTCCATACCCTCTTAGCTTGGAGTTGGGAATTAAACCGTAGATATTTTCAATGTCCCCACAATGGCATTTCACCCGTTTAATTCTGAAGAGGTTTTAACTGCTTCTAGTGTAACACTCAGTCATTCATCGCCTATACCGCATTATCCTGTATACAGGGTCGTGGGCGGCCTTGATTCTAATCTAGGAGACTTAGGGCACGAGGCGGAGTACTGTACACTCTGGACAGGGTGCCAATCCATCGCAGGGCACACACACGCTCACGCACTACGGGCTATTTGGGAACGCCAATTAGCCTAATCTGGATATCTTTGGACTGTGGGAGGAAATAAGTACCCGGAGAAAACCCACCACGCACAGGGAGGACATACAAACTCGATGCACACAAAGGTGAATTGAACATGGCTGAGAATCAAACCTGGATGGAGGTGGAGGTGCAAGGCGACAGTGCTAGACACTAAGCCACCGTGCTACTACTCCCAGGCAAAAGGTTGCACATACAGTACCTTCTAATTTCATGATCTTTCCTGATTATGTCTTTCTACATTGTAAAACAATGCTGAAGGCATTTAAAATATTCAATAATCTTCTTTGCATAGTCGATATTGAGATGTTTCTGTTTTATGCTCTTAAAGTGCATTAAAACCATTGTTTCATTAAGTAAAAAAAAAAAATTATATATATATATATATATCCTCTCAACACAGCCGCTACAGTCTTGTTTTCTTTTTAATATTCTTATTACCCATTTAATCTCTGCCTCAGAGCAGGTAGTTAGCATGAAAAAAGTGGCCCATAGTTTCTTTTCTATGGCATAGTCATAGTGTCTGACTGGGTGTGTGAGGTTGTGTGTGCCTGTGCCCTAAGCATCCTGTATATGTATAAGTAATCACATGGCTTTCTTCTTACAGTACCTACAATATTTTATTATGATCCATGTGAAAGCTTTAAACAGTAAATGAATCAAGATCTCAAATCATTACTCAGGTCTTATATTTACCACTAGATGGCATTCTGATACACCCTATGGTCTTTAAAAAAAAATTTAGGGCCTTTTTATTTTTTATATGTCTTTTAAATATTAAATGGTAATCATGTTTAAGTCTTGTAACCTCTTATCTTGTGCAGGGTTGTGGGCCTGGTGCCTATGACTGGGCAATGGAGTCTCTGACCCAAAAAAGGGGCTTGAACTCTTGACTCTGAAAGTACAAGGCCACAGTGCTAACCGCTAACTACAGGTGTTATTTGTCCGCTATCATTCTAGAATTATAAACATAAATAGATTAAAAGAATTAAAAGCTCAAGTTACTCAAACTTGATTGTAAAGGTACGAGCAATCGATAGTTGGAGTGAGTAATTCTGTTACAGTAGATGTGGGAATTACTCATACTGTATTTGAAAATAGCAATAATGTAATATAGTAATATAGTAATAGTGTTTATAATAGTAGCTCTTTCATTATTGTTTTTTTCTTTTGAATAAATAAAGGTGTCTAATATTTATTAAGTTATTTACAAAACAGTGTGTTAGTTTAATTGCAGCCCATTAAGCCCATTTAAACCAAAGTAAGAAGCTGGTTTGACACAAAATAAACAAAGAAAAATTATTATAATAGTGGTCAGGACTGTAACATTTTTTAAATGAACAAATCAAATTTAGAATATGGAGTTGGTGTGTTGCTGGTGATCTGGGGTTTATCGGAAGGATATAAGATACTGCATCTACCTTTCTCCCAAAACAGGTGAACCTAAATGGATGAAGAAGCTGTTTGGCAGGTAGGGTTCAGAATTGCTGCTCACCTCCCAGTGATGTGTGTTCCACTGTATAGGGGATAGTCATGGTCAATAAATTAATTTTTTTATAATAATAATAATAATAATAATAATAATAATAGTTATAATAATAATAGAGGTAAGAGGTCATTGAATGTGGAATTGATTTTCACAGTCAAAGACCTGAAACACTGTACCCCTCCCCTACATGCAGATATAAAAGAAAGATGTCTGTATGTTGGTCAGAACTCGCTCTTTCAATGATATGTTTACATTTCATACATCGGAGGACCAAAAATATTTCTGCCTTGTCTTCTTTTGTCAGCATCATGCAAAACTAGCTAGATAGAATTTAATGAAACTTTGCCAGTCCTTCTGTATTTGCCAGCAGTTAAACCTGCAGTATAAATTAAATCAAAATGTTATTTCCTCAAGGTGAACCTTGTGACGCCATACAGTGTCACTCAACAAACCTAATCAAGGCAATAGTTTACCGTAAATACACAGTCTATGTGAAACACACAGATACTCTGTAAAACTACCATAATGCATCTATAAAGCTCCCAAATCTTCACAAAACAGAAACAAACATGAGACAAGTACACTATGAAAACTGAATCTTCAAAATGAACGGACATCAATGTTGTTGCGGAATGACAGACTCCACAGACAGGAATATAGAAAACCTGGACGGGTGCTTTTATTTACCAGTTTAGGATGAAATGTGGGTAAGGAGAGTGAACCGGAGAGTCTTATCTGATATGGTGCTGGGCTGGTGGATGGATAATCATGAACAGCGGAGACATTAGCAGAACATGGAGGCTGGGGAGAGGCGGCGTTCGATGATTGCTTGGGTTAGGTGAATCATGGAGTCCTTGTCCGTAGGGGAGACCAGAGCCTGAGTGAAGGCAAGTGAGGTGTATTTGTATTGTGTTGGTGATGAGGTTCAGGTGTGTGTGATTAGAATTCGGTAGATTGGGAGCATTGATTAGGGGCGGAGCCTGGTGTGTCTGCGACAGAACCCCCCCCCCCCCCCCCTTCACGGACCCTCTCTGTAGATGTTGTTGAGCTGAGTCCCAAACCCTCTCACTCTCCTGTACCCAGTGTGTTATCACCGGTACTTCCGATGGTTCTCTGTTCCAGGGAAACAGTGGAGGTTGGTAACCGAGCACAGTGGAGGGTTGACGGAGGGAGTTTTGTGCATACTTGGCCCAGGCAATGAACTGGCTCCAGGAGTGCTGATGATTATGACAGAAGGTACGGAGATATTTTACATTCAGTCTGAACATTACTTTGTGAATGGTACCCAGAAGATAGGCTTATGGTCACCCAGGAGTTGAAAGAAGGCCTTCCAGAACCTTGACACGAACTGAGGGCCCCTGTCTGAAACAATGCCCTCTGGGATTCTGAAAACCCGGAAAACCTAGTTGAAGATGGTCTCTGCTGTTACCTTGGCAGAGAGAAGACTTTTTAAGGGAACCAGATGACAGGACTTTGAAAAACGGTCCACAATAACCAGTATGCAGGTGTTGCCCCCGGAACACAAAGTCAACCCCTAGGTGTGACCAGGGACGCCAGGGAATTGGTAGGGGTAGCAGTTTTTGAGGGCAAGTGCCTGGGGGCTTTGGTCATGGCACACTCCCGGCATCCCATCACACACCTTCTGACATATTCGGTTATGTTGGGCCACCAGAAGCTTTCTTCTAGCTCTGAGAGGGTTTGATTGGCCCCAGGCTGACCAGTTCCCAGCAACATGTGAATTTGATGAATAAGTGGGGCTCACTGAGTTGTGGGAATGTAGGTTCAGTTGGGTGGACATTCAGGTGGAGAGGGCTCAGAGGCAGTGGCTTGGTGGATTTCATCATCCAGTCTCCACTGGATAGGAGAAACAAGTAAGGTTGGAGATAGAATGTTTTCGGGGGATTCCAGGTTCTCGTCTGGTTGCCAGGTTGTTCCTGGTCAATATGAGATAGTGAAATGGAATCTAGTGAAAAATAGTGCCGTGGATTCAGACCCTAGGCTTCATGGAGGTACTATAAGTTTTGATGGTCGGTGAGGACAGTAAAAGGATGTAATGCCCCCTCCAACCAATGTCTCCATTCCTCCAGAGCCAATTTTATGGCGAAAAGTTCTCAATTTCCAATATTGTAGTTCCTCTCTGCTTGAGACATCTTTTGAGAAAAGAAGGCACATGGAAAGGTTTGTTGGTGTCCAGGAGAATGAGGATTTGTGCTAAAGTGAATGCTCTCTGAAGGGCGGACATGGTTTTTGTGGCCCTTTTTGTTTGCCTTTTAAGAGATTGGTGAGCGGGGATATGAGTGAACTGTAGTTTTTGATAAATCTTCAATAGAAATTTGCGAACCCAAAGAACCATTAAGGCTGACTGATGTTCGACGCTTTTCTGTCGTCCATCTTGATACCATGAGGACTAATGTGGTAGCCAAGGAATTGTATGGAGGACTGATGGAAGGAACATTTCTCTGCCCTTAGGAACAGCTGGTGTTTTCTGAGCCTCCGGAGAACCTTAGTTACATGAAGGTGATGTTCTGTCTCATTCCAGAAGTAGATAAGGATATCATCTATGTATACCAGCACAAACCGATTCAGATCTCCCGGAACACCTTATTCATATATCCCTGGAATACGGAGGGGGCATTGATGGCCTTCCATTCATCCCCCTCGCATATTTGGATGAGACTGTATGTGCTCCGGAGATTCAGCTTGGTGCAAATTTATGCACCCATTGTTGTTCCAGGGCAGAAGGAACGAGAGGAACAAGTGATCTTGTTTAGGGCGTGGTAATCAATACACGGACGGAGCCCTCCATCTTTTTTAGCCATGAAGAAGAAACTAGAAGCAGCAGGGGACGTGGAGGATCTGACCTTTTGTTCAAGAATATAATTCTTCTCCACTCTCCCAAGAGACAATGGGTTGATGTTGGGCAAGCTGTGTCCGAGAATGAGATCAGTGGTGGATTGTTCCAGAACCAGGAACTCGATTTCCTCTTCATGGAGCCAACCCACTCGCATGTGTAGGGGAGGTGTGATGTGACGTACCCACTCTCCTCTTGGGGGAGCTCCCGTGGCACAGCGGATTTTAAATTGGGTTGGATGGAGTATCGGGTATTTTGAGTTGATGACACAATTTTGTGAGTAAAGTCGCTTCATTCCAACCACTGGAAGCTGCTAGAGTTTGAAAAGTCAACACATAGTCATTAATTTAATCATTTGCTTGATGCAGTTTGCACAAAGTCGGCCGACTGATTGAACACCTCTTAAAATGGAAAACAAAATGATCATAGTCACGTACTATACTCCCATTTTGATGCCAAATGGCTTCAGCCCACTGTAGTTCTTTTCCTGTGAGAAGAGATATTATATATGCAATTTTCGATTGATCAGTGGCAAACCTGTGGGGCTGCATCTCGTAAGTCAATGCGCATTGAAGGAGGACTCCATTTCCAGTTCTCCGCTTCACCAGAGTAGGGAGCTGGTGATGCCATGAGACTGGCTGGGTTGGGAGATGTCGGAAAAGTAGAGGTTATTGCTGGAAGTTGTGCGGGTGAGGTGAAATTATGACACCTCATGGCGTGGGATGATCGCTTGGCAAAGGTGAATCATGGAGTCCTTGTCCGTAGGGGAGACCAGACGCTGAGTGAAAGGAAGTGAGGTGTATTTGTATTGTGTTGGTGATGAGGTTCAGGTGGGTGTGATTAGAATACGGAAGATTGGGAGCATTGTTTGGGGGCAGATCCTGGCGTGTCCGTAACAAATGTATGTTTATTCTTCCTGTGGGAAGTTTAAAACCAGCTTGTCTCATATTTTCTTGAAATTTTGGTGCTAATAAAAGGAAGGAATGTGCACTCATTTTATCTCATAAAATATGTCACTATGAGATAAAAATGAATCGTTAGAGCGAACATATCCACAGCAGTCCGAGGTGAGAAATACGCAAACACTGAGCACATTTTTCATGTACTAAAATTACAGCGATGTTATGAATAGTTACGTGATGGTTTTAATACTTAAAACAGGGAGTGTGTATTTTGAAAGAAGTACAACTTAGTGTAAACAAGGTGTAAGATGCTCAACTTTAAAAATGTTGTTTCTTTGTATTAATAAGTTAGGAAGAGAGTTCTGCTTTATAGAAAGACAGACAGATGTGTATATGGGATTCAAACTGAAGTAATATCACTGATTACATTAAGCATTTAACTCTTTAAAAAATTTCTTACCTGCTGATAGGATCATTTGCACCAAAGGCTCCCCAAAGCCTGGGGACAAAAAGCCGGTCTGTCCAGTCCAATCACACAGAAAAGTTACTTTGTACCAAAGTTTAATTGAGCTTAATAAATAATATCCTGATGTTTCTGCTGAGGAGTTGAACTCTGTCATTTGTATTGCCTCTATCAAATCATCTTCATCAAATTAATCTTCCCAGTGTGCTGGTTCTGAATAGAGCCATCATGCTGGAAATGAGGAGGAAGTGGCCATTTTTTGTACTGATGTGGTGGAGACACTAGTTTAGTGACTGGAAAGAGGTGAGGGCGCTTAGAATATGTACTGCTTATGATCACAATACATAGCATTGAGACATTAACATGCTTGTAACTGATGTTCGGTGTAGTACTAAGATGAAGCCTAAGGTGACCCTTTGGGAAAGCTCAGGTTGCTTGAAGGTCAGCTGCTGATAAAGGTGTGGCCACTGGGGGGAGCTCAGTCTGTGACCTGTTGGTGTTCTAATATCTGTTTTATTTACTAAACTGTGTTTTTCCTCTTATGATGAAATACAAAGGACTGACAATAAAACTATGGTTTTCTTTTGTTTGCTTCCTTATTTTACATGTAACTAATTAAATATTAATACTTATAATTCAAAATCTTTCCATCTACTAGTTCAACAAGCTTGATTCAGCAACTTGGAATTTTGATAGCTGTTCAGAACAAGCTGGATTATCAAACTAGCTAATATCCTGGACATACATAGTTTCATCTCAATGAATTTGTGTTGATAATTAACTGTTGGACCATGCTATAAATAAATAAATAAATAAATAAATAAATAAATAAATAAATAAATGCTATTTCGAACCTTGAAGCTGTTATACATCTTAGCAATATTATTGATAAATTGAAACAAATTTGCAGTGAGGAATGTCACAAATTGCTTTACTTAAGATGTTGCATAGTGTCACATTTGACAAAAAAGAAAACAACACAATTTGTGTCTGAAATCTAATATTTTGACATTTTGTGGGGATAAAAACTCAAGTGCTTGTGTTTAAAGCTGGTGGCGGAGACCTTAAAAAACACAGCTGTTCATTAAAAATCTGGCAAACTTGAAGGTGTAATCTACATGTCGGTTGTTTTAATAATCTTTGCATGGGTTGTCAAGAAAATTAGTGAAAGCATATGTATTATTTGACTCTTTATACGGAGAACCTGTAAATATGGAATCATTACATGGACAAGGATCAGACGCATCAGTGGTCAATGTGCACAATAATTGAAAACGTGTTTTATTGTACAAATTCTAAATGTGATTTTATTGTTATGGATGTGTTTTCCTTTATAGACACGTAAGATTCTGTCAAACATCCGAATTTGGATTCTCTCAATCTGAGCACTCTGAAGGGCTCCACCCTGGCTGTGCTGAAAGCTTCTCAGGCCTCCACCGTCTCATCCTTAACAGCACACATCTCCTGATCAACTCAGCTTCATTATACAGCAAATTAGCACAGTTATTTAGCAAAGAAGTATGTAGAATCATTATAAGGAGATGTACTGTACATACGTTTTCTGTGAGGTGACATTTATATTACATTTATGTAGGAAGTTTCCAGTGTTAAAGTTTTGCACCATTGGAAAGTCTTCAGAACAGAGGAGATGTGATTAACATGAATTTATTTTTTAAATTAAGTTATAGTGATAACATGAATTAAGGCAATAACATTGAAACATCATCATCATCTATACTGCTTAATCCTGTATTCGGGGTCACGGGGGGCCTGGAGCCTAGCTCAGGACACTTAGGGCACAAGGCAGGGTACACATTGGACCAGGTGCCAATCCACCGCAGGACACACCCACATTCTACAGCCAATCTGGGAATACTAGTTAACCTAACCTACATGTCTTTGGACTGTGGGAGGAAACCGGAGTACCCGGAGGAAACCCACCAAGTACGGGGAAAACATGCAAACTCCATGCACACAGAGATGGGAATCGAACCCGGATCCTGGAGGTGCAAGGCGCCAGTGCTAACCACTACACCACTGTGCCGCCCACATCAAAACAGGTTTTTATTAAATTGTTAAATAAATAGACAAATGGTGCAATGTGTCATTTATTCATGAACAGAAGATAAAAAAAAAATAAATAAATAAAACGTCAGGACATGCTGTTATATGATCATATTTCACGTCAGGTCATGTAACACCATTTTATCTGTGATTATTTTCCTAGAACAGTGTAGGCCATCATGTTTATCCTTTACATATTTATTTAATATGTCATCTAAAATCATGAGCCTAATTATTAATAACGTAAGGATAATTTGCTGGCACAAAAAAGACTCTTATCATTGTTGGAGATCTGATCTGAAAAAGTTGACAAAAATCACTGAGACAAAAATCTAATCCCTGTTTCAGATTTGCAAAATTCTGTAAACTAGTTCATTATTGTAAGTGTTCAAGATGTCTTTTGTTTAGCATAACAGATTCTCAGCGTATTATTAGGTGGAGGGAGAGACGATACTTCACGAAACAATTTCTCATTGTCAGTCATTTCATCGACCACCCTCATCATGATAGATAGATAGATAGATAGACAGACAGACAGATAGATAGATAGATAGATAGATAGATAGATAGATAGATAGATAGATAGATAGATAGAATTTTAATGCAAAATAATGAGACATAAACTTGACACATGATATGTGGGGGATGACAGGAGGTGTAGTTCAGACATAATTAACACAAAGATCGCTCAGCATGTGGAAGGAAATTCATGACACCTAACCAGTTAATACTGTAATACAGGTCCTGAAACTGGAGACTCCTTCCCAACATGTTATACAACCAACTCCTTTGAGTGATAATGTAGTCTAACCAGGTCCTTTGTGTTATCGATGCTTATGTCCAGACATTTGATTTATTTGCAGATACATTTCCAGATACACCCAGAACACGATTGACCATAAATGTGACAGCTCCACTCCAGAAGAGCTGAAGTGCAGATGGCTCAATTACCATCCACATCTCCTCCAAATGGAAAGCTTTAAGGGGTATTGTTCAGCACAGCGCTCTGTGTGTCCACTGATCCATTCAAAGCAGGCCTGAGATCAGTAACACCGGCGTAATGTAGACACACAAATACAATATCGTTTACCACTTTGACTGTGTGCTTGCCTCCTTGGTTGTGTCCGAAAAAAAAATGCTTGCAATTTAGTACATTGCATTTATTTTCCTTATTATCATCATCATCTGATTGGTGCTCCAGTCATCTTAGTGATTCTATGTGCGCATCCTTCATTTATTATTTCTTTTCCTTTTTGTCGTTTCCCCCTGACTCTTGTTGTTGGGGGTATTTTCTGATGCCCAGCACCAGCCAGAAGAAGAGGGATCCCCCACGTTTTTTAGCACACTGTGTTGTGCTTAACCTGGGAGAGGACGTTTCTCGGGCTTGCTCTCCTGTAGAGGAGGCTAACCTTTGAGAGACAATGCGTCCAGTCTCTGCCTCCTCAAAGACGCCTTTGTGCCAGAATACACTTGCCAGGAAACTGATATATGAGGTGGCAGCTTGATTCTTTTTTTTCTTCTCTATATCCTCCTGTCCACCTTTCCTTCTTCTCCGCAGTCTTTTTCTAAGGTTTTAAGGGGACTGAAATGGCAGGTGGCTTTTTTTTTTTTTTAAAGAAAGGTAGATTAGTGATTCTGTCTCTTTGTCTCTCTTCTCTTACTCTGTTTCTCTCTCGCTGTCTCTCAGTTCTTTGAACGGTTGACTCATGTAATGAATTGGGGAGGATGTGTAAGCATTCTGACACAGGGATTCCTGTAGGCAGAGGGAGGAGTGACATGGACCTCTGAATGGCCCTAAGTACTCAGGAAAAATTTACATGAAGCAATAGTGTGTGAAACCACATGCAGAGAGAGTGTAGTAGGATTTATTTAATAAAGCAAATGACACAATTAGTTATATCATCTGATTTATTTTTATCAGTTAAACGTATCAGTTTATTTCTACTTGTATGTAAGTGGAAGGGCTGTGTTCAGTCTCCTACCAGTTTCTTGTGCGATAACTTTTCTGTGACATTCAGCACAGAAATAGATTAATTGGCCTTCATCTCTCTTTCTTCCTCTGACATTCTCTCTTTTCCATCCCACTGCATGGACAGGTTCCCAGGGGAGTTGAGGATAAACTTAGTAAAAAGAGGCAAAGGGATGGCAGATGCTAAGTGGGTAGCAGTTTGGAAAACACTAGGGGTGAATTTAGGTTGCCTCAGACTGCTTGGCCTCTGCCTATGGCACAGGGCAAAGCTTTAACTAAGGGAAAATATTTAGGGTACCCTCCTGATATTGGTGAAAAGAAATGAAAGAGTGACACTGAAGGACCTTTAATATATATTATAATATATGGACCTCTGTACCTGGCTAGAAATATAATCAGTATGTATCTAACCGATTAGTAGTTGAAGACTAAAAAGCCGACTTTCTAAAGCAGTGACTTTTAAAAAAGCGTGGACTTTTACTCCACTGTAGGAGCTAAAATTCTAAAATCTAACTTTTAAGAAAATGGAGAAAACTTTAAAGGCTCTGTAACTTCAGCCGCTGCCATGGTTGCTTAGTCGAAGCCTGGGCCCAAATAACCACAGCAATGTTATCTCTCTAAACTTCAGGAGATATAGTGAGTGGTGTTCTGGCTCAAGTAATTGTAAGTCAGTACCGTTCAGTCACTTGCTCTGGTAGCACAGATCAGGCCCTTGCTCTATAGATTTCCAAAGCAGAGTAATTTAGTTACACTATGTAGAAAAACAAGAACCGAGAATTGAAAGTAGTAATGGAAACGCAATTTGATATATGACCTGCCAGACGTACTACCCAGATTACTGCAGCCAGTCTCTCTGCTAACAAAAAGAGAGATTTTGTTAAGAGAGAATGGTGGAGATGGTCCAAGAGAGGACCTGTTTGTGTCGGCACAGTAAATGCTGATTGCATGATAGAGATGGGAAAGGGGTAAAGAGTGATTGAATGAAGTTAATGAGATTAAAGATAAAGGGTTCCACACGTTCACCAGCCTTTGAGAATCCAAAGCCCAACTGTGGGAATAGACATCACCGCTAGATCTGTGAAGAGAAAGAGACGAGGGATGAGGTTGATGAATGATGGAATAGGTGGCAGAACAAGAAAGGATTCCGGGGAGGAGAATATGATGGAAATGAAAGCAGGTCCAAGGCTTTATGTCAACCAAGTAACCATAGCTTCACAGTGATCAGCAGTCAAAGAAAAGAAAAAAAAGGGGGGGGCTAAAAGGGAGAGGATATGGGAATGTCCTTAACAATGTGCATTAAATCATTATAAATAATATCATCTAAAAGAAATATGTTATATGATAATATGAACATAGACTGTTAGGGGTGTTTGAACTGGAACTGATTGTGTAGAATAACAGAACATAGTAAAAACTACTTGAAACCATCAAGGTTTTTTTTAAGGATGATGCATGCCTCTCTCTGCACATATACAGGAATGACTGCAGCGGGCTCTGAGCTACCTCAGCCAGGATCAACATTCCAGGACCTATGGCCTTTAGAATGTTTTTACCAGTCAAATGTTTTAATGTGGCCAATTCTGTCATTCTGTAAATGCCAATCAGTTTTCATTCACAAGAAATTTTATCACAAGTCCCTTTTTGATATGAATGCCCCTCATATTATTGTATGTAGTACAATTTTTATATATTGTATGTATGTTGCCACAAACAAATCCCAATTACTTCAACATTATTTAAGTGATTTTTGTGTCTTCACACCCGTGACTGTCATAAACCCTCCCACATGCACAACTTAAGGATTACTGTGGATGGTCCCACTTGGATACCCTGAAGATTGTAGTTACTCAATGACCTCCTGCACTTCAGTGGATAATTTTACTTAGGTACTTAAAGACCTACAGCATACCTAAAAATGCTGTAATATTGTAACGCTTAAAGACAATCTGGGCGTTGCCAACTCTAGTAAAGTTTCGTTTTGAGACTTGTTTCTCTCAAGGTTTATTTCGCTTGTCTATCGAACTTGACTCCATCACAAGTAATGGAAATGGAAATAATGAACAAAAAATTATTTAGGATGTGAATTTTTTTTTTCCGCAAGGACAGATAAGTGCTAATAGAAATAATATATCTTGTATTTTATTTTCAGAAACCACACGAACCAATCATAACTTGATCATGGTTTATAACCTAACCATACAACACATGTTACATTTTGAATTAGTTGCACATAGCGAGTTTGCTATGATAATCTAAAAAACAAACAATGCAGTCATTTAGGTCGTGGTTGTGTCCTTAAGTCACTGTCTATGTTACGTTTTCATTCTGTAAATTCAGTCACTTACAGTGTTACAGTACATACAGTAGACTCACTGTATATCTCCTCCGATGAACCTGCTTTACTTTCCACCAACTATTGTCCAGTCTCATCTCTGGGGCTGATCAGAGAACAGTGCGCCGATGGAATTCAGGTCGGACGTGTTATCACCGCCAATGTGATTTCACTTGCATTTAAGAAAGCTTAGCTCTGGCTAAATGAGACCTTTGAGTGAGTCTTGCTTTTTTCCCTAGACAGAGTGGCACTTTGTATGGAAGTAGCGGTATTCCCATGGTGAAGGTTCGGAGCCGCAGGCACCTACCCACGCTCAGCCTCCGCTTTGTGGGGACACTTTTCTTGGCAGGCTGGGAGGGAAATTACTTTGATTGGCATAGTTGGTACAGTAGCACTTTAAAGCAAAAAAAGAGCCCCCTTGACCAACCCCCCTACCTAGATTTTTTGAATCATTCCTGCCTGATGTCCTCTTATCTTTCCCACAAATCCTTAGTAACTTGGAGTGGGGGCAAGGGAGAACTTTCTCATGGCAAGAGAACACATGTCCTTTACAAAGCAGTCAAACAACTTGACTACCAGCAAAGTAGTATGAACACCAACATAAGTATGCTTTATTGTACCAAAAATTTTTCTTTAGTCTAAGGCAGCCATTTTAAAATATTGAACGGGTTGGCTTCTTGTGTATAGAAGGTAAGAATTTTTAATACAGGACAAATATTCTTTGCTTATATTTTGTTGTCAGGTCATGTTTTTTTTAATTTTTTTTTACATTTGGTTCTTTTATACAGACTCTGTAGCTGAACCAAGAAAAAGTATGTCCTTGTGAAATGGCTCAACAACATACTCAAACATTTGTCATTCTGATTATTGGAAATAGCCCTTAACCAAAATGTGATGCCAGTATAGGATATTAATGTGATTTATTAGGACCCAAGCATGACAACAGCCCTATGATATCATTGTGTGTGAAGGTCCCTTTCTTTTATCCAGCATCCAATACTTTTTTCGGGGCTCCTAACATGCTTAAAATGAACATTTCTTAGCATGTTCAAAAAGCACACAGATTGTGTCCTGCGGTGCTTGGGCCTGCTTTGCGACTATATTTTCATTTTAAAATTGTGTTAAGAGCTATGGTTCTTTCCATATTTTTGGGAAATACCGGGTTCTGAAAGTAATTTCTGTATACAGTAAGTCCCAGACGTTTGTACCAAGCGTGTTTATAAGTTGGATTTGTTCATAAGTTCGACAAAGTAAGTCTTATACATCTTTGTGAAGATGACTCAAATATAAAAAAGCATTTAAAAAATCTAACATTTTTGTCTATTTCTTGTACAATACATGTGAGCTACTTACACGATTTGTTCACATCTACGAATGTATCGTAGATGGGAGGTTCTTTGTATCTGCAGAACTCACATTTTTGTATGTCGGGGACTTACTGTAATATACTTTTCTCAAGGATGACAGGAAGAACTTGAGTGTCCTGCACAGACTTGATCTCAACTTTACTAAACACTTTTGGGATGATTTGGAAAGCTGAGTGCAATCTAGGCCTCCTTGCTTTTGTCTAAAATCACTAATGTCCACAGTCACACTCAAAGATCTAGTATAAAGCCTTTCCAGAAGGGTAGAAGTTATTATATTTGAATGTGGTGGAGTTGGATGTTCAGAGAGGCACACATGTATTTGTGTTGGCCATGTGTGCACGGATGTTTTGGCTACAAATTGGCCACATGTTTTCATGATATTACTATTTACAAGAAGAACTGAAGCATTTTTTTTGTGAGAAGCACTTAACTTTTCCTAACTACTTTTTAACTGGTTTATGTTTTAAGTTTTATCTAAGCCTTTATTTCTTACATATATTGTACATTACTGCACAATGAAATTCTTTATGTGAATATCCCAGCTTGGTGACCTGGCTCAGAGCACAGGGTCAGCCTTGACACAATGCCCCTGAACTAAATAGGGTTTGAGGGCATTGCAAAAGAGCACACAATGGCAGCCTGTTGGAGCTGGGGCTTGAACTCCTGACTTTCTGATCAGTAACCTTGTGCCTCAACCCTTCGTACAGTACTGTGCAAGCCTTGAACATCACCTCATTTTTTCATATATCTTCCAAAGAGACAGACCTTCTTGTACTTTTAGTCTTGAGTAATAGTGTTCCAGGCTTCCCGAAGGATTTTTTTGGCTCTCATTTGTGGCAAGATTTTAGCTTTCATTTTTTTTATTCCAGTCTCTGTACCCAACCAGTTTCTAAGGAACATTTTTTTTTTTTTTTTTGGTTTGTCATCTCATGACCTCCGAATCATTCACGCATAAAAAGGCATGAACCAGAGAGAAACAGTTGCATATGATGAGAGATAATCAGGCTGGTGATTAGTATACTGGTGTTTCTGAATGCTGAATGGTTGGAAAATATAAGAGGTCAAGACTTTTGGACATTACTGTATTTTCTGTGTTACAAAACAAAGAAAGTCACTTCAACAATAAACATAGTCAACACACTGGTTTCACTGGTAAATTAACAAAAGACTACTGTGTGTTTAACATTACCAACTGTATGTTAGTCCTATTCCATATTACGATCAAGCTGCTTTGTTTCTTTTGCCCCTTAAAGATTTCACAATCTTGTGGCCCGTTACGGGCGTCTAGCACGACTGGCAGACATTGATTTGTGTCCACTGAGCTCAGCCGAGGGTGACCTGCATTTTTGGGGGTGACAGCGAGCAGCTGCAGACTGTTGATGATCTCAAGAAGCAGCTCAGGCCTGTTGTGCAGCTGCCAGTTAACAATATTTGTGTCTTCTACATTGACAGACAGCTGGGTTACGCACTAGCATCTCAAGAGCTCAAGTACAGAGCCTGAGCCCTCCATGCCTACAGCATATGGGATGGAGATAAGATCCTGGTAGTGTCAAACTGTCAGTAAATAAAGCGATATGTTCATAGAAAAAGGTTTCATAAAAGGTTTCATACTCTGTTGAACCTGCGACAAGAAGAAATAATAATATTCAAAAATCATTTCAAAAGATAATTTTGGTGATATATCAAGTCTGAAAAAGATGTCATATGCTACACTATTACTGTTAAAGAAAAGGGTCAGTGGTGTTTTTCACACCAAGATTTCAAGGTTTTAACTCATCACATTGTTTCTTGCGTTACGCATACAAATTTGCATATGTGCATGAGACTGCTTCTTTCTTTTTTTTTACCACTTTTGGGCTAAGAAATCAAGCTTTACAGTCTCACACACATATGCAGTGACATGAAAAAGTATTTACCGCCTACCTGAAGTTTTTCACAAATACAAAATGCACTTATGATAATCCTTTGATGATTTCATTTAAAGTGGTGGGTAGTAACAAGTTACATTTACTTCGTTACATTTACTTAAGGAACGTTTTGAAATAATTATCTATGAGTAGTTTTACTGCACCATACTTTTTACTTTTACTTGAGTAGATTTGTGATGAAGAAACGCTACTCTTACTCCGCTACATTAGGCTACACTCGACTCGTTACTTTTCTAACCATTTATTCGACACTTTAGATATTCATTGTCTACCACATGACTGTGTTTCACCAATCAGATGTAGCAACAATAATCACATGACTCTGTTTGACCAATCGGCCGCAATAACAACAACCGCACGGAGTAAAATTACCAAACAGAAGGGGGCGGGGGATTTGTGTTCAGCAGTGGTAGACAGTGAAGCAAACATGTCGCGGTTAGTTT